>MU710021.1:0-17346 GCA_026770625.1 Nicotiana glauca
GCACATGGGGTCGGTTGTGCTGATGCTATACTCTGCGCTCTTTTTGCGCAGATACAGGTTACGGACAGCAGCAGCAGCAGTAGTGCGATCGTTAACATTCCGATCATCGAGACTTCGAGGTAGCCTTGCAGGCGTCCGCTGGACCCGTTGTCTCCTCTCTATTTACTTTTCAGTCTGTTATCTCATGTAATCGAGATAAACAGTTTTATATTTCTTTCAGACGGTTATGTGTATTATTCTTAGAAGTTCGTGAGTATTGTGACATTAGTTCTTGGGTAGTGTATCATGTTTGGGTTTTCTGTATCACATCTAGTAAGAATTGTTAAGTCTTCCGCTAAATTTATTTATTCCGCTGTAATCATAGTATTATATTTAAATGTTTTAAAATGAGAGTTGTAACCAATGGAAATACAAGTAAGAGTTGGCTTGCCTAGCTCCCATTAGTAGGCGCCATCACGACTCCCGATGGTGGGAAATCCGGGTCGTGACAATAAGTCGAGTTGGTTCGGATTTTACAATTATCAAATCAAACCGATTGTGTCGGATTATTAAATCTAAAGACCAAACCAATAAAACTCGGGGTTTTCACTCTCGGATTTTCTCAGGTTTTCGGGTTATTCGGTTTTTTTTCGGATTTTCGGGTTATTCGGATTTTTTCGGGTTTCTTTCCGATAAAATCTTCGTAGAACAAAATATATAAATTATGCTAAAAATATTTCTTTAATTATAGTAAAATATAACTATCTAACGTATTTTACAAGAAAATAATACAAAATATGATATGTGTCATGGCATTATCCTAAAATATTCAACAATAAAGACAATAAAATTATGTAATATAAATATCAATAATTAAAAATCAATAATAAAATAAACATAATCTAAAAATACTAAACCATGCTAAATAAGTAGACTAATAAGGGATTATTAATTACATGACTAAACGGTAAAGAAAAAATAAAAATAAATTATGCATTTTTATCTAAATTGTTGCAAAACAAAAAATAGATATTCAATACATTCCCTTTCGTAGTATTGAATTGAATGTCTTTTATTAGTATTAGTATTGATTTAATTTCTGTTTGGGAGCATTATTTAATTTATTAATATTAATGATTATAAAACTTATTGGAACATTCAAAAGTTCTAAGTCCAACCTTGAAATAATATATTATTAAAAGATAAAATTATGAAAGTTTTAAGAAATATTTATAAATTACATCACAATAAGTATATTTATATATTAAATATATCTAAATTTTCTATTTATGTAACGTCAGGTTGGTTTGGTCTCGGTTTGACTTTCTTTAGTTAAAACCAAACCAAATCAATAATGATCAGGTTTTTTTTCTAACACCAAACCAAATCAAACCAAACCATAATTTGGTTTTTTTCCCGCGGTTTGACTCGAATTATTAGGTTGGTGCGTTTTGTCGGTTTCTCTTGTACACCCCTACATTGCACCACCCAACACTCTACTCCTCTTTCGGTACATTATATTCTATTTATCTGCTTTTTTTTTTTGCGCCATGTGGATTCAAATATAGCACCTTTTTAAAGGGCGCTATATCTTAAAAGAGCGTTATATATAAAAAGGTCACTACATTTTTTTCACACATTTTGATTCTTTGAGTTTAAAAGAACCACATTTTATTCCGAATTCGAAAAAAAAAATACTAAAATAGGATAGCTCTTCATTTCTTTTAAAAAGAAGATGCCCTCTCCACTAATTTTTAGCAGACATATTCTCTTAAATCCTCTCCCCTTTTCTCTCGTATACTACGTCCCTACACTCTATATAAGGGACACTGTTTCCCCCTATTCAATCCTAAACACTCCCATTTTCCGTTTCATTATGAAAATTTTAATTTTAAAATAAAACTCATAATTCTAATTTGAAAATTAAAGGAAAAAAAATAATTTTATTTTACGTATAATATAAAATAACAACAATTAAAAATATCGGTAAATTTTTAACAAAATAATAAAAGGCTTCTCTTTTTTTTTTTTTTACTTGAAATGGATTCAAAAATCATAATTTTCTAGTAAATATTAAATTATTTTAATTACATTGAAAAATAATTATAAATATTGAAGTATTTATATCTAAATACTTAAATCAAATAATGAAAAGAAAAAAGAAAAATGAAAAAGAAATAGGAAAACAAAATAATGTTCGTGGAAGGAATTAACCCCTTGACCTCAGGTTCAAAACCAACTTGATACCTAGCCTTTAACCATTGCATTACTCAGCACTCAGCTCCTCTATTGGTACATTAAATTCTATTTATCTGCTTTTCCTGTGTCACGTGGATTCAAATATAGCGCCTTTTTAAAGGACGTTATATATTTTTTTTTTCAAACACATTTTGGTTCCGGACTCGAAAAAAAATATTTTAGGACAGCTCTTAATATCTTTTAAAAAGAAGATGCCCTCTCCACTAATTTTTAGGTGACATATTCTCCTATATCCTCTCCCCTTTTCTTTCGTATAATACACCCCTACACTCTATATAAGGGACACTGTTCGCTGCATTAGAAAAGTAAAAGATTGAAAATTCTGCATTTTTTAAAGAGAGTAGATTCCCCTCATTTTGGCACTGATTTTTGCTGCTCTTGAGTGTTCATTTGCTGGTGGATTTGCTTATTCCAGTTCTTGTTCTTCTGTCTCTGCCTTTATTTGGCTTACTCCAGCTTGTTTCAAGGTTAGAATTCTTTGCCTCTTTCATGAAATTCAAGTGTAGTGTTGTAATATTCCTTTGCTTAATTGTTTATATATGTTACAGTGTGTTGTGAAATGTTTGAAAAATGCTGAAGTGATAAATAATAACCCATTATTATTTATCCCACACTGGGGTAAGGTAGGTTAGTGTGTACGCACAATTTATCCCTACCTCGTGAGGTGTAAGTTCAATTATCCATTTTGTATAATTTTGATCCTTAAATTTGGGTATCTGAAATTGTATATGCTTCAATGGCTATATGATACTATCATCATAGGTGATCTTTCGGATCATTAATAAGCTATACAACAACAACTACCGCCCAGTAAAATTCTAAAATTCTATCAGTGGAGTCTGACGAGGGTAAAGTGTACGCAGACCTTATCCCTATATTTGTAAATATCATTGTCTAATTGTGGGCTAGTGGGCCGTTTATCGCATACAAAACTTGGTTTCCTCGTTTCATAACAATTATTTCCTTGAATTTTCAACTGTTCTGTAGAAGTACCTCACATTAGTCTTCAAATAATTTGGCTAACTTACAAATGTTCGTAGGATGAGTTAGGCGCGTTCTAATCTATTATCGTGGTTATATATACGTTCGCGTGATATAATTACAATTCCAAAACAATCTTAATATTAATAAAGCATGATTACTTATGTACACGTACGCATGACATGATTTTAGCGCCACAAATAAAACGGATTTACACACATGTGATCCGTTTCAAAGGTAAATCCGTAAACGACATAATTAAAAGCGGTAAAAAGTTAAAGGAACGTATAAAAATACGTAATTAAAACAATTAGCTGAGTCAGGTATGGTTAAAGCGACCGTGTTAAAATTACGAAATCCGGAAATGTCTAATACCTTCTCCCGGGTTAACAGAATTCCTTATCCGGTCTTATGATTTTCACGGACTTTAAAATGGAGTTAAATTTCGTCGATTTGGGATTTTAAAATGAACTGGTAACTTGGGCACCATAATAAATATTCCAAGTGACGACTCTAAAATTAAATAAATAGTCTCATTTTGAATAATGTCATTTTAATTGTAAAACTCCTTATCTCTTGCAAAAGGAGGTGTAACATATGTGAATACAATGCATATTCTTTATGTATGATTTGTATATGAGATGTATAATTCAGTTTTTTATGTTATACAATTGGCATGTGGTGTAATTAATGTATAATTATATACATAATAATTATTTTATGTATATATGATTTATCTATGAGATGTATAAGACATTTATATTATACACCTGGCATATGTGCTGTATAATTAATGTAGAATTATATGTAGAATTATGCATACATAATTTGTTATGATATATACAGTGCAGGTCTTTATATTATATAAATGGCATATGCATTATATAATCAATGCATAATTATATATACAAGAAAAGATGTGACTTCTGTGTACTTGAATCATCAAGGTTTAACTAAATTTAAGTAAATCATCCAATCATAAAATAATGGAGTAGTAAGTATTGTCATATTCTTTAAGTTATTTTACAACTTTAATCGTGTAACTATGTCATTTTAGAACGTTTATTACTTTTGAAACATGTTTGGTAATATTTGGCATATGATATATGTACGTCACACGAACGTAGAGATTAGTTAATTTGAAAAGCATTTTTGAGCAGCAATTAGTGTTAGGCCAAACTTTTAAGAAGTTCTAAGTGTATTGTTCTCAAAGAACTTTTCAAACAAAAAAATGCTTTTGGAAGAAACTATTTTTCCCTACTCCTAAAAAATTGTTGTTACTTCCACTCGAAGGTGTTTTTTTTTCTTCTAAAAGGTTGGTCGAAACTTTAACTTTGCAAAAATATTTTTGACAATTTTTTTTTTTTTAAAAGCTTCAAACAGGCTATTAGTCTCACAAATTATGTGTCCGCTACTAGTTGTACTTTCTTGTGCACATAGATGGAGCCAGGATCTGAAATTTCTGGGTTCGGAATTGTAGTCCTTTTAAGTTATTGGGTTCCAAAGTAATAATTTGAACATATTAAATATATTTCTTAAGACAAATATAGAGTTTGGACCAAAGTTATTGGGCCGCGCCTCGGTCTCTAGCTCCGCCCCTGCTTGTGCCCGGTGAAACAACGCTTTGGAGTTTGGATGATAGGGGCAATAACGTAAAACTAGAACACTTGCTCGAGTTCACCAGCAGCTAAATCATTGAATAATGTAACATAAGATATGATTATTAACCCTCAGGGGTTGGCCTGGTGACAATTGACTTGAGCCTTGGGGTTTGCTCCTTTTCAAGGTCTCAAGTTCGAAACCCACTGGGTGCAAACAATTTCTGAGGGCCATCGGACTGGGTAAAACCTGAATTAACCGTGGTGCACTTGCGGGAAACTCCTTGCCGAGGGCCTGTGCACCCCCGGGATTAGTCGGAGCTCGAAGAGACCCGGACACCCGGTGCTAAATCAAAAAAAAAAAAGATATGATTATTTATGTATATACATATACAGCTAGCTGGATTGTTTTTCACAAATCTATGTTGTTGCTCTTACTAATGTTAGGCATGCATACTGCTGTTTGACATGAATAGATCAAGCTAATTAGGATGGAGGATGTCAACATTGATGAGAATTCTCCAACTCCTACACCAACTACTCAAGTAACTGAAGAGGAACCTGTGGGGCTTGAGGATGATGCTGACAAGATAATTAAGCTACTGACCAGAGGAATAAGGGAACGGGATATTGTCTCGATTTTTGGCATGCCTGGTCTTGGAAAGACCACTTTGGCAAAAAAAATATTCAAAGATTCTTCTATTGTTTCTCACTTTGATGTTCGAGCTTGGGTTACAATTTCGCAATCATATGATGTGAGAGAGCTGTTGAGGAATATTTATAAGCAAGTGACAGGTGTTAAGTACGATGATAAGGAGAGTGACATAGCTGATATGTTGCGCAAGTGTTTAATGGGCAAAAGATATCTCATTGTCTTGGATGATGTATGGGAAGTTGAGGCATGGGATGAGTTAAGATTATGTTTTCCAATTGGTAAACAAGGAAACAGAATCATGTTAACAACTCGACTTAAACATGTGGCAATGGAGGTCAAGAACTGTACCAATCCTTATTCCCCTCGATTCCTAACCAGGGAAGCGAGCTGGAAATTGTTGCAGGAAAAAGCATTTCAAAAGGAAACTTGCCCTCCTGAATTACAGGATATTGGGGTACAAATTGCGGAATATTGTAAAGGACTGCCTCTTACAGTTGTTTTGATTGGTGGAATTCTGGCGAAGAAAGAAAGGAATGTCTCAGAGTGGTGTGAAGTTGCAAACAATTTAACGTCTCATCATGGAGCAGTTGAAAGTGAGAGCAACTTGGCAATACAATTAAGTTACTGCTATTTACCAGATCATTTGAGACATTGCCTTCTAACTATGGGAGTATTTAGGGAGGATGAAAAATTTGGAGCATCTAAATTGATGTTACTCTGGATGGCCGAAGGCCTCCTTCAATGTAGTGATGAGAGAGGATTGGAGGAGGTAGCTGAAGGTTACTTGAGCGATATAATTTCTAGTAGCCTACTAATGGTTTCAAAGATGACCTTTGATGGCAAGGTGAAGTACTTGCAAATTCATGATCTAGTGCGTGACTTTGTCTTAAACAAAGCTAAAGAAGAAAAGTTCATGCAAGTTGTAGGGACACATAACCAATATCAACCTTCATATGATGAGGAACATCGAGTGTGCATTCACCTCGACAATAAGCTTCGTCATGATTTGGAGAGATTCAACAACAAAGTAGATAGATTCCTCACAAGCGGCTCCAAAAAAGGAACATCTTTTGGTCAACATCTTAAATCGTTCTTTGTTACTAATAATGCAGATGATTTTCTTGCTTATAGAGATTTTTGGAATAGTGAGTCTAGTTTTCACGGTCCTGTTTCTGAAGATTATTTATCTCGTTCCTATCATTTCTCGTCAGTTGGAAACTTAAGACTTCTTAGAGTGTTGGATTTCAAAAACTGCATTCCAGGGGATTATACGAATATAGTTGATATACTGCAGTCACTAGTTTACCTGAGATACCTGGGAATGTGTTTCGAAAAGTTTTTTTTCAAGTGGGTATCACACATGTGCGACCTAGAAACTTTGCTGGTGGATACTGAGAGAATAGTAGAAGGGACACCTCATATTTGGAAGATGACGAAACTAAAGCATGTGGACGTAGCAACAATCTTACCTCGTGAGATATTTGCAGTTTCTGAAGAAGGTCCGTCTAAGTTTGAGAATTTAAGGGCATTTAAAGGCATGTGTTTATCTCGTGAGGATATAAAGTTAATTGAGAGGTTTCCCAATCTTCAAAAGCTTCTCCTCATAATAAGTGATAATGATATTTATGAAGCTAACTCTCTCGTTCTGAAATTGGATGTCCTTACACAGCTTCAGTCCCTCGTGCTTAGCTCGATGTGTAATATCACCAAGTATTATTTACCTTCAAGTCTCAAAGAGCTGATCCTCCGAAAAGTTAATATACTAGCAAGTGCAACTTCCACAATCGCTGCGTTACCCAACCTTCAAAGACTGATATTTCAAGGGTGTAGATTCGAGCGAAAGGAGTGGGACGTGAGAGATATGGAGTTCCCGGTACTCAAAATCTTAAAATTTCGAAGCATTCATCTCAGGGGATGGCATATCTCAGACTCATCATCATTTCCCATACTTGAGAGTTTAGTGCTAAGATCTGTTGAATTGCTTGAGAAGATTCCTGACAGTTTTGTGGATATTGGAACGCTTACATCAATCAAGGTGATCTATTGTGATGATAATCTCAAGGCTTCAGCTTTGGAGATTAAGGACGAAGTAGAAGCAACTACAGGATGTGACAACCTCAAGGTCGATATTTTTCCACATTACTCTCGGTATGTCTTTCTTTTCACTCTTCATTTTTTTACTCAAGTTATGAGTTTAATTCATTATGTTATTCTTGTTATAACTGTAGAATAGGTTTATATCTTATGTATGTTACATTAATCCGAACACATGTTATTGTTGTTAAAAAAAGGGAACAAAAAGAACAAGAAGAGGAATATGAAGAGGAAGAGAAAACAGAAGAAGCAGCAGCAGCAGTTGTGGCAGAAGTAGAAGCAGAAGAAACACAGAAGGTAGAAGAAGCGCAGCAGCAACAACAAAAGTAGAAGCAGAAAAGAAAGAGGACGAGGAGGAGGAAAATGACAAAGTTACAGAGCTATCAGCATCATCATATAAGATTTGCAATCTTGGTTACATGAAATGCAAGGTAACGATGTTTATAATAGACTCTTATGGTCTGGTCCTTCTCCAGAACCCCGCGTAACGGAAGCTTAGTGCACCAGACTGCCCTTTAGTTACATGCTTTTTCTTTTTCTTCTCTTATAAAAGTTGTTTGGACATTTTCACCATTCATGTTATTCTCTGTAAAGCCCTATAAGTTTTGGACAATATGGGTGTGTTTGTTTGATCATCCGATATGTTATTTTTAATTTTAACCTTCATTTATGTATTTTCGAGATCTCGAATAGCTCCATTCATCCTTCCTCGATTTATGTGCGCAATCTGTATCTTTTTCTGGAAAATTATATGTGAAAAAACAAAGATGAAACTTTGCCTTTAAAACTCATTTGAGTTGACTTCGATCAATGTTTTGAGTAAACGGATCCGGATCAGTATTTTGACGGTTCTGGCGGGTTCGTATCGTGATTCGGGACTTGGGCGTATGCCCGGAATCTAATTTGGAAGTCCCTAGCTTGAATTCGCCATTTGACGGAAACTAGAAATTTAAAGGTTTAAAGAATTCATAAATTTGGCCATAATTGTATTTTTGTTGATACCGGGTCCCGATTTGGATTTTGAGAGTTTGATCAGCTTCGTAACGATATTTATGACTTATGTATAAAATTTAAAGTTATTCCGAGGTGCGTAGGCACGTTTTACGTTAGTTTTTGAAAAAATAAAGTTTGATTTTATAAAGCTTGACTTTTTCTAAAGTTTGACCGGAGTTTGACTTTTAAGCAAACGACTCTGGAATGGAATTTTGATGATGTCAATAGTTTCGTATGGTGATTTTGGACTTAGGAGCTATGTTGCGTGGACTCTCCAAAATGTAGCCGCACCCGTATCGGATCCTTCAAAAATGCACTACTTTTGGAGGATCCGACACGTATCCGACCACATTTTTGGAGAGTCCGAGCAACATAACTTAGGAGTGTGTCCGGATAGTTATTTGAGAGTCCATAATTGATTTTGGCTTGAAATGGGCGAAAGTAGGAAAATGGAAGATTTAGAAAGTTTGACGGGGAGTTGACTTTATTGATATTAGGGTCGGAATTCAGTTCTGGAAATTGGAACAACTACATTAAGTCACTTATGACTTGCATGCAAAATATGAAGTTATTCCAGATTAATTTGATACGTTTCGGAACAAGGTATAGAATTTGGAAAATTTCATACTCATAAGTTCGATTCGAGGTGCGATCCGTTGTTTTGGTGTTATTTGATGTGATTTGAGGCATGGACTAAGTCCTTAATATGTTTTGAGACTTGTTGGTAAGTTCGGGCAGCGTCCCGAGGGGCTGGGGTGAGTTTTGGACCATTTATAGGCCATTTTTAACTGCTGATTTTTGGCTACAGCAGTGTGCATCACAGAAATTTCTGTTGCGCAAGGCTGACCTTGAAAGCTTATATTTCGTAATAAGGAATTTGGAGATGATCCAAAACTAAAAGTTGTAGCACTTCGAATCTAGTTTCAAGAAATGTAAATCATTCATCATTTGGATATTTGTACAGAAAGTTATAATTGATTAACTGAAGCCTGGTACTGCAATTGTTTTGCCTGGCAGTGCGCATCGCAGAAATTTCTGCTGCACATGGCTGACTTTGGAAGCTTATATCTCGTAATCTATAAAGAATTTGGCAATGATCCAAAAATAAAATTTGTAGCCCTTTGTATCTAGTTTTCATAATTTAAACCGTTTGACAGTTGGAGTTGGGTATAAAAAGTTATGGTTGATACACTACAGGCTGTCTGGGTAGAGTTTTTGGAATAGTTTGGTGTTTTAGCATTAGTATGTAATGATCCAATATCCATTTTTAATTCTAGAGACCGAACTTCAATTTCGAGACTCCCGAGAGTTTGATAATGAATTATAGGAATGATCGAGAATGTTTGGTCTAATTTCATCAAGTCGCGATTGAGCTTTTAGCGAGAAACATGAGTTAATTGTTTAACGAGCGAAATTAGTATTACATTGAGCAAATGAGCTCCGAATTGAGTTTTGATTGAACGACTAAGTTCGTATTATTTTTTGTGACTCGTAGGAATAAGAATCGTCGAATTCCGAGTTTGTATGATGGAGTTAGAGCCTTTTTATTGAAACTAGTTTGGAGTGTTCAATGGAATGTAAAATTTGTTTCTTTCTTAATTTTTTGCTTTTTAATTAACCTTAATTTTGTTTTTGACAGAGCATTAGGTCAATTTCCTTTGGTTTTTCATCTTGCTTTAGTAAGTCATTCTTTAAATCCAACGTGGAGTGACGAAAGTTATTGTGTTTTTCCTCCAAAAAAAAATTCAGATGATTGACTGTTTTATTGTAGGCATCATTGGTGTCAATTGCTTGCTAAATATGAGGTAACTCTCGTTTTAGACACGGATGCTTCTTTTCCTTTTTTGCTTTTCCAATACACAAGCAATGCAGAGATAATTTATCATGCTAAATTGGTAGGAGATATAGATTCATTGTTAGTATGGTAATATATGAAGACAAGAGGGGTTGCTCTGGTGGTAAACAACCTTCACTTCCAATCAAGAGGTTGTGAGTTCGAGTCACCCTAAGAGCAAGATGGGGAGTTCTTGAAGGGAATGATGTTGAGGGTCTATTAGAAACAACCTCTCTATCCCAGGGTAGGGGTAAGGTCTCTGTACAAGATGGGGAGTTATTGAAGGGAATGATGTTGAGGGTCCATTCTCAGACCTTGACTTGACTGTAAGTTACTCTTTTGTTATTAATACAAAATTCTTTTTTTGGTGTATGACTTGTGGTATCGAAGATATATGAATGGTTGTGGTATTAAATTAGAATTTATTAATTTGTTTAGCTTTAAAAGGAAGAAAAAAGCTAATTTATTAGAGATAATTTCCCGACATTTCCAAGTATGTGTTGCAAGGATGGGTATGATTTGCCGATATTTTCTTATCTGTCACACCTAGAATGAGTTATAACTCAAAATTGGTGATATTACATAAGAATCGTAAATAAATGTCATATATTTTAAAATAAAATGAATGAAGCTGGCGAATAAGAATTTATCACAATAATGCAAGAGGATATGCACCTTATAACCCATTGATTATCTATTTTTAATCTTTCACGTTTAGAGACACTTATCATTTTCATGCATTCATCTGATAGCAATGAAGAGAGTAGCCGGCTATTCATATACGACTTTTCATTCTGTAAATGAATCTGGCCTATAGTTTCTATTGAATACTTTAAAACGCTGCAAATTTATCAGTTTTGTATTAACAAAGAAAAGTTCTTTTCCTAATTTAATTGTTATTTTCTGTTTATCTTTATTTTATTGTATATTTATATTTTTGTACAAAAATGTTACTGGATTAGTTTTTGATTGAGGGGCAAAAATATCACTCAGCTTTATG
Source organism: Nicotiana glauca (assembly GCA_026770625.1). Classification (NCBI taxonomy): domain Eukaryota; kingdom Viridiplantae; phylum Streptophyta; class Magnoliopsida; order Solanales; family Solanaceae; genus Nicotiana; species Nicotiana glauca. Next base: position 11,394 of record MU710021.1, read on the forward strand.
TTGACATTTTAGTCTTTTAACTATCACTTTGAATGTTCTCACTTATAATATAATATGATATTAAATTGCTGGTGCGGACCTTTAGTGATGGGAAATGGACCTTTATCGACAAAAAATGGACTTTTAGTGATGTGAAATGGGTTTTTATGGAGCAGTTTTGTTTTTTCTAGCTTATTTTAACATTTTTGAAGTTAGGGAACTCGAATTTGGGCGATTTTTGAGAGGATTTTCACCAAATGGACTGAAGTAAGTGTTTCCTATTGATTTTCAATATATTCATGATTCTATGATTATTTTCATCTTTTATTAGTGAATCAATTAAAATAAAATGGGATTTTTGCAAAATCTTTCAAAAATGAAATTTTAAGATTTGGAGGCTGATTCGTTATTGGAATTTGATAAATTTGGTATGGTTAAACTCGTATCGGAATGGATGTTCGGATTTTGTAAAAATTCTGTCAGGTTCCGAGAGGCGGGCCCCGCGTTGACTTTTTAGTGCAAAATTTTAAGTTGACGTTTATTATCCAGAATTATTTCTGATGAATTTTAAAGAAGTTATACAATCAATTTGGATATATTTGAGTTGTTCGGAGGTCAATTCAAGTAAGAAGACTTTTGAAATATCGGTATAACTTCAAATAGGTAAGTATCTTGCCTAACCTTAAGTGGAGAAATTACCCCTTAGGCATTGAGTCTTATTGGAAATTGTGTGATGAAAAATCATGTACACGAGGGGACGAGTACGTTGGTTTATATGTGCAATTTATACCGGTTAAAATTTGTAGACACACTTATATATTAAATTGGAAAATAATTGAAACATAGTAAATCTTTTATTTGTCATGCCTCGTTCCCTGTTTGCCGAGTTTGTATTTTGTATGATAATTTGGGATGATTGCCACTTGGATTTTATGTGAATTTTGTGTGTTTGTTGATTTGATATTTCTTGGAATTAATTTCATTATGAATTTTCCATATGCAAATAGTTAATTAAATAAGCTTAAAAAGAGGCATTAAAATGGAGCAACATTGAAGAACAAGCACTTCGAAAGGAATCTAGGGCAAATTGCATTATGTGTGGAGACACCAACTCCAAGTACTTTCATGCACAAGGGAAGATCAGACAAAGTAAAAACACAATCATGCCTATCTATACAGACACAAATATCGAACTCAGACCCTACGCAGGTGAAAACAGAGCTTAAAACAGAGCTTATTACATTCTTTAAAGGGTTAATGGTAATTGCATCAGGGAAATTATATGTCCAAACTCAGAAGTCATTAAAAGAGGGTAGTGTTGAATATGGATCAGAAAACAGAATTGGTAAAGACAGTGACAACTGAAGAGATAGACATAGCCATCAAAGATATGCCAACAGACAAAGCTCCAGGGATTGATGGATATCCTGAAGAGTTCTTTACAAAGAACTGTGACTTAATGAAGAAGGAGGTGTATGCTGCAGTACAAAGCTTTTTTGAAACAGGAAAACTTCAAAAAAAGTGTGATGACCCGATAGGTCATCTTATCTTTTAGAACCTATTCTATATTTCGAGGCCTCAAATACCTTATTTTAACCATTCTTAATTTGCATGCACAGTCCGGATGTTCTTCCGAAAGGCTATATGTTAAAAACTGATTAAAAAAATAAGAATTTTGGTTTAAAATTCATTTGAGTTGACTTTGGTCAACATTTTGAGCAAACGAAACCGAACCCATATTTTGACAGTCCAGGTGGGCTCATATCGAAATTTGGGACCTCGATGCATGCTTAGAATAGAATTCAGAGGTCCCTAACTCGAGTTATTGATTTTTTTTTTTTGAAAATTAAAAGTTTGAAGTTTAATGATTTTGAAGAATCGACTGATGTTTGGCCTTGTTGATATCGGGTTCGTATTTTTGTTCCGGAGCCCGGTACAGGCCCACTATTATATTTATGACTTGTCTGTCAAATTGATGAGAAACGGAGTTGGTTTGGTGTGATTCGGCGTTCAGTTTTGAAAATAGAAGTCTTACAATTTTCATGAAAATTTTCTTTGATTTGGTGTAAAATTCGTATTTCTAGGTATTATTTGATATTTTGATCCCGCGGACAAGTTCGTATGAGGTTCTTGGACTTGTGTGCATAATTGATTTGGAGCCCTGAGGGCTCGAGTGAATTTTGGATAGACTTCGAATGTTTTAAAACTTAGAAAATCTGATTTTTCCTCAGCTTCAGCTGTCATCTAGTGTCCTTCTTCGCATTTGCGATGGTACTCTCGCAAACGCGAAGAGTGAACTGAAGTTATTTCTTTTATGATATGGAAGATATGCATCTACGGAAGAGTTAAAATTGTGATAGTGTTAGAGCAAGGAATCTAATAGGTTTAAAATATCGGGTCTTTTATTGCATTTAAGGATTCAATAATGGAGTCAATTTTTTTACTCACTAGTCAAAATATTAATAAAGAAATTAAACATAAAGAAAAGCTAAGGGGCTTCCATAGATAATATACATACATAAAATAAAATAATTTATCCATTAAACAACGTAAATTTTAGTGTCAGTTGACACCCATTAATTAAATGTGGATCCGCCACAACTCTATTGTCCTAATGGAAATTTGCCATCATATTTGGATAAAGTTTCAACTTAAAAATAGCACTCAAGTGATTTTGTAACAAACAAATATATAACTGGAGCTAACTTCTTGATTAAATATTCAAAGGCAACTATTACAAACTACAGACTTTGTCTAGAACAAGGAAACTGTAGGAATTGAGTACTAACTGGTTGGGATTAGAGATAAGAAGGAAAGATGGGAAACTTGGAGAAGAAGTGGGGAAGAGAACATACAATGTTGATTACTAACTGCCTCCCCATTTTCTCCATGTTCCCTGCTATTTGTAACCACTCTGAACCCTATTCCCGATTATTCTTGTGCCGAGTCACCCTTCCAAATGAAATCAGTTAGTCTTCTACTGGGTTGTTTAATTATATTACTTCTTCTTAAATTAGTTACAGTCCCAATATTCTCTGCAAATGACTCCACCCCAGGCCCACACACTTCTTCAGCTGATTCTAGGCCCAATTCTTGAACTGGATTCATAACATTACCCCTGCCTGAATTGAGAACCTTGTCCTCAAGGTTCAAAGAAGGTGGTTACCATCAAGAATGGGCATCACTTGCTGAATAGGACGACCTTCGCAACGCTTCAGCAGAGAAATGTGAAATACAGGATGAATGCGCGAAGCACTAGGCAAGTCTAACTTATAGGCTAATGATCCAATCCATTTGAGCACCTGAAATGGCCCAAAGTACGTGCGGCCCAATTTGTGATGTCGTTGGAGTCTCACTGAATATTGCCTTTAAGGCTTTAATTTGACATATGCCCAATCACCTTCATGGAGTTGAACATCAAACTAGGGGTGAGCATCGGTCGGTTCGGTTCGGTTATGAATATTATCGGTTTAGCATATCAGTTATCAGTTTTCAAATTTCATAAACCGATAACAGAATCGATAAGATATCGGTTATCGGGAATCGGTTAATCGGTTATTGATCAATATCGGTTTACTCGACAAGATAACTCAATCTAGAGTTATGCAAAAAAGAAAAGACAATTCACTGGAGTTAAGCAAAAAAGAGAACAATTCACATATAGTATACGAAAGACTTGCGCTAGGAGTAACTAATAAGGTCTATGAAGAATGAAGATAAAACAATTGAAGAGTGGCGTTGAGAAAGAATAGGAGAGAATAAAGTGAAGCCCCTAACATTTGTATATACTTAAGGGTAAAGTCATAATTTTATTAATTCTTATTGGGTTATCGGTTAGCCCATTAACAAAATTGGCAAACTGATGCCCGAATCGATAACCCAATAGTAAAAAATTTCTAAACCGTTACCGAGCCATTAACCCAATAACCTGATACCAATAACCACAATAAACAATTAACGGTTCGGGTTATCGGTTTTAGCCGATATATGCCCAGCCCTACATCAGACCTTCCTTTATCAGCTAAGGACTTAATACTATTTTGAGCCTTCAATAAATTTAACTTAAGGATCTCCAGTACTTCGTCTCGCTTAAGCATATATTGCTGCACTAAGTCATCAGCCGAACTTCCAAGTATATACCGAGATATTGTTGGTGGCTCTCTACCATATAAAACTTGAAACGGAGTCAAACCAGCCGAAGTTTGGAGGGCAGTGTTATACCAAAATTCAGCCCAGGGAATCAACAACACCCACTCATGTGGATTATCCGCAATAAAGCAGCGCAAGAATTGCTCAATACACTTGTTCAAAGCTTCGGATTGGCTATCTGTTTGTGGGTGATACACTGTACTCATAGCCAGAGTAGTGCCCTGCAACCTATGTATTTCTCTCCAAAAGTATTGGAGGAATCGAGGGTCCCGATCAGTGACTATGACGCGTGGAGGCCCATGGAGCTTGATCACATTAGAAATAAAAGCTACATCAACAAATTGGGCAGAAAACGAAGCTGGCAAGGGAATAAAATGCCCATACTTGGACAATCAATCCACAACAGTCATAATGGTAGCCTTACCCTTAGAGCCCGACAGGAAAGTGATGAAATCTATGGCAATCTCCTAAAAAATCATTTCTGGAATCGTCAATGGTTGGAGTAGATCGGCTGGAGCATGGTGCATGTCTTTCATCTGTTGGCATGTCTGACAGATGGTCACAAAGTTCTTAACATCTTGACGCATATTTTTCCAAAAAAAATTGGAAGATACTTGATGAAAGGTGCGTGCAATTCCGGCGTGGCCACCAAGAGGAGTATTGGAACTCCTGCATCAGTTTAATGCGTATAGGAGAGTCGCTAGGAAGAACCAAACGTCCCCTATAAAATAGAAGTCCATCCCTGAGAATGTAATCAGTAAATGCTTCAGGTTCCTCTTGCAGCCCGTGCTGGATTTCTAGCAATTCCGGATGATTTTTGGTAGCTTCACGTACTTAATCGACCCAATCATAGGTGCGGACAGTGATGGCATTAAGGACGGGATTATTCTTGTGCTGAGTCACCCTTCCAAATGAAATCAGTTAGTCTTCTACTAGGTTGTTTAATTCTATTACTTCTTCTTAGATTAGTTCCAGACCCAATATTCTCTGCAAATAATTCCATCCAGGCCCACACACTTCTTCAGCTGATTCTAGGCCCTTCTTGAACTGGATTCATAACAGATTTGAGGAGTCTTTCAAGATATATATGTTTGATAAGAAAACTCCATATTAAATATATTTTGTGGAGAAGCAATTGAACTTTCAACATAGAATAATAACCACATTCAAAGAGATTTTGGGTAAGATGTAATGACATTCATATTTATAAACTATAATTTCATATAATACATCGACTATAAAATAAGATACAATCAAACAGTGTGTCAATACTTCTAACAGATTACACCAAATAGAAAAATTCTGGGATAATGTTTCACTCGATTTACAGGAAAATCAGGACATAAGACACAATAGGTAACTAAATTCTTAGATAAATTCAATTAATTTTTACATCTTCATGGAATTCACTATAAACAACAAGAGTCATTGTTGTATCCGTATCTGACGAATTGTGCAAAATTAAGAAGCAGACGAATCATATCAAAAGAAAATGTTAAATTCACAGTGACAACAAAACAACCAAGAGATGCAAACTACAGTGCTACTTCGAATCAAAAAACTGAGGGAAAAATAAAAAAAATATTGAAGTTGAAAACATAAATCTTACACAAGAAACCCTAATTAAGAGGTTAAACAAAAGTGAGGGTTACATTAGTACCTAAAACTTTAAAATATTATGGATAATATCACCTGGGTGTGTTCTTTATCAAGACATGGTTGACCATTCTTATAGAGTTCACATCTTGACGCAGGTCCCAAATCGATGCATCTTCCCATATATATATATATATATATATATATATATATATATATATATAAGTCC
>MU710021.1:17451-30645 GCA_026770625.1 Nicotiana glauca
ATATATATATATATATATATATATATATATATATATATATATATATATATATATATATATATTAGTTCCTATAAACGCGCGTTGCACGTTAAAAGTTGTACGTAATGGTTTTGACAATTCTTTTATAATAGAACATGAAATTTAAGTAATCAGAGAATTATATAGAATACAACAGTTATTTAAGTATCGAAAAATATCACTACATTAGCATAAGACGTGAATTCAAAATGATTGGATATCGTTATCTGAACCTGCAAAAATGATCAATTTAGCCATGTTAGTTAGATAATATTATTATATACTTAATTATAGTTTGTTGTAAATGTTGATATTCCTTTTAAATATGCAGTATTATAATTGTCCGTGCGCAAAAAATATATTATGACGGATGCGATTCAACATTTGAAATTGTTCCCCTTGTACTTTTTTTGTTGTCATTGCAAAACACAAGCGTACTGAAACTTATTTTTTGATAAATTTGAAAGGGTATTTGGTTTATACTTAGCATTCTCAGGTTGGGATGACGAAAGGCTATCATTCTCGCTAGCCAAACACTGTTCAACTCTAGTTAGCCCTTTGAAGCCTTGTTTATATTTCTTTGTGTTTAACCTCTTTTGGAACCAATGTACTTATAAAAAAAATCATTATCAAGACAAGTTCATGTTTCCCTGAACTACGTTCGACTTGATTCCGAAAGGATACGTAGGCAGCCTCTCTCTAAGGTTCAGTCACACCAAACAAAAATCCATACTTCCACAATATTCAAAGAAACTGGGGCATGTTTTATTTTTATTATGGTTCCAAAAGTTGTAATTCAGTGAGTACTTATTTTTACCTTTCTCTTTTAAGACCTTCTGATCAGCTTCTGAGAATGCTAATTCAGTACACTGCTGGTGGCATTTCAACCATTGCAAAGAGAGAAAAACAAATGAGAGAGTCTTATTGGTGAAAACCCTCAAGGGCACTATAAGGCGATGGCGAGTTGAGAAAAATAAATGAGAGAGTCTTATTGGTGAAAACCCTCATTGGCACTATAAGGCGATGGTGAGTTGAGAAAAGGCAAATGAGAGAGGTCAATTGGTGAAAACCCACAAAGGGCATCATTGATCGATTTAGGTCTTCTTATAACCTGGCACAAGCATGGTTAAAGAACTCAGTTTCAATTTGAAGTCTATAACATATTTTGAGAATTAGACGATTTAAACGGATCGGGCATTCAGTCCAAAGTGCATGTCATGTTCATTGAAGTCAGCATATTCCTCCAGATAAGTCCTTTCTTATTCTTCCTCTGAAAGGGACGCTTCTTAATTAAGTTGTAATGCTTATTAGTTCACCTACTTTCTTTCTTTCGTACTATTATCTTTGAGTCCCTTTCAGTTTAATTTTGTCAAAGCAAAGCAAAGAAAAAGACCATAAAATTGGTTACAGTTTCCCCGTTATATGAAACAAAATTTCTAGACATAAATAGTATGGGCAAAGCCATAAAGCCGACTTTGATATTCCTTGTCAAGCAAAAGGTTTGAAGGACTTAGCAATGTTTCAAGGGCAACAGAAGCTACTCATCAAAAGTTATTTTGGGGAACAAGGTTGTTTACACCATAGACACAAATGGTGATAGGCGTAAAATAGTCAGGTGTTGATGTTGAGAAAGAAGATCTTCAGAAAGAACATTGACCTATTAGGATTTCTGCATGTATAACATTATTGTGAAAACTTCTACATATTATTCTTATACTATTACATCAAACTATTTGACGGATCTAAGTGCATTGTTTTTGTCGATGTTGATATCTCTCAGTGCAACATATAGTTACTAGTGGAAGAAAACATATTGTTGTAAATATAGTCCAATATTTAGTATGTTTGTCGTTGTGCTTTATATAAATAGCTACAAAACATAAACATACTAAAAATTATTTTCACATAAATTTAAAAGGATATTCTTTAGTTTCGGAAGATGAAAGTTGAATTCGGGGATAAACACATACTTAAAAACACGTTGACAATATCATAAGTTCTGCATGTATGCCGTTATTGTCAAAACTTCAATATACCATATATGTACTACATAAGTTATTCACCGGATCTAAGTTTTTAGTAGCAGAACAAATATATTTTTCTTCAAAATCAACCTATATGCATTGAAAGATCAATTTTAACTTAGTCTAATATATATATATATATAACATACGTAAGAAATAATAAACTTGACAACAAACATGTACGGTAGATGACTATTTGATATTAAAGCATTTAAGTATTCTTCTTGGTAATAATTATTGGTATCGTCAATCTTTTGCTGAGTTAAAATGAAAAATATTTTATTTTTACCATAAACTTAGCAATCAACCTTTTATTTTAGTTGATCAACATATTCATTTTTGCTAGCTAAGATAGCTCTTTAATTCCTATCATGTAATTTGCACAAAATTATGTTTTAATCTAATGATGGACATATTTTTCTTATTAAATGCACTACTATTACTATTAGGTTGATAACCAAGTGTTCTAGAAGAACCAAATCATCTTTTATTGGATGCTCTTCTTCGGTTCTGACACGAAGTAAGAAGCCATTGAATGTTGGATTTGTATTTGAGGCCGTAAGTATAATTTTTGCAAGATAGCTTTTACACTTTCTGCTTTCGTCAATTTTGCAACTACTTATAGTACTTGACAGAAATCACCTCTGAAACTATTACTTTTCCACCAAACGGTTCATTTATATCCAATGTATCTCTAAAACTCTAGGAAATGTTTCGACCGTTTGACGTTTCGCCAAAAATGCTTCGTCCCATATTATCACTTTTGCTTTCCTTATAAATTTGGCAATTTTTCTTTTCTGATATATTTATGACGGTTATTTCAGTTATTTGAAGAGGTATATCAAACCTAAAGTGAGTTGTACGACCTAATAATAAAATTATTGATGGCACACCATTTGTTCTAATTGCTAACAATAGCATGCCTCTTGATATGACAATTTCAAGTAATGCATGACATATAAACATTATTTTGATTCCACCGGAGAAATCTATAAAGGATAATCCCGCTATACCAGAGTCAACTTTTTATAATATAGTCTTGAAAGTTTATTCTTGTTCAGGATTTTGGTTTGATTGTGCTTTTTCAAACACTTGTATGGCCTTCTTAATATTATACTAATCGTTTTTACTCTGTGACCTAATTTTTTTTAATTTCTAACACTCTTTTTATGGAATAAATTTATGTACCATAAGAATTTTTTTAACTTGAAAAATAATTTCTCATATGATAAATTAGAAAAAAAATGTTCGATTCTCTTGCTAAATAATTAATTAAAAATTTTGATTATTTATTTTTAACATAAAAAATAAGTTATTTCTATTGATTCAGATTCCTAATAGTTCATCTCAAGTTTGAATATATACCTGTATTTATAATTTTATCCACCATAAATTTATTTTTAAAGAGTAAAAAGATTGATTTAACATTACACTTTTAGATCTTTATGTTTGCAAAATTATTTATGGTATGACTTTTACCAACATTTTTCTTTCTCTTTTTTCACACATTTACAGTCTTAAAAACTTTCTTAATTGTTCTTTAATAATTGGGTATATTTTTTAATATTATATAGAAAAATTAATAACAATAAAAATATTATTTAAGTAGGAAAGTAGTTCAAATATAATATAATAATATATTATCGTGAGAGTTTTTTCTCAATCTCAACACTTTATGCAGTACGTTTAACATTACTTTTATTTATTTTTTGGTATTGGATATTATAGAATGGTAATGTATTACCAATATGGAGGAAAAAAATTAAATATAAAAAAAATTAACATAGAAGTTGTTGTAGTCCAAAAAATAAGTTATTACATTTATGTCTTTTCTTATGAGTTCTTCTGTTTAATATTTTAGGGCTATTTTGGTCTATCAATATTGTATTCGTATTTTTATAATAATAAGAAGTATATCTTAAAAGTAATAGAATTATATGACTAAAAATATGTCCATATCTGGAAAATAATTGTCACGACCCCCAAACCCGATCGTGATGGCGCCCAACTCTAAAGCTAGGCAAGCCTGACCAATTATCACTCACGAACCCAACCTGATAACTCCGTACCGACAATTTAAGGGAATGAACAGTTTAAAAATAATAAGCCGATGTTTATAATAAAAACAATACGGAATAGACTGAAACATCTGAAGAAAACACTCCCAACAGAATCAGGGGTCACAAGTCTAGAGCCTCTAAACAACGGAATAACAAATATTCGGAAAAAAAAACATAAATCTGGAATGCGGAAATAAAAATGAATAAAAGGGGAGAAGTCGGGTCCTGCGAACGTCAGGCAGCTACCTCGACAACTCTGATAAAAATCTGAAAGACAGAGACAGCTCAGCTAAGTCTCCGGAACACTTGAATCTGCACATATAGTGCAGGGAGTAAAGTGAGTACTTCCAACTCAGTGGTAATAGACATATATAATGGCTGAAAGTAAGAATTCCCGAAATACCACAATGCAAAGCTGAAACTGACCACTTAACACATTAAACGATGAAATAACAATAATCAATGATAGATAAACAAATAGATATCAATACATGAATGCAATGCAATGCACATGACCGCTGCGGCGTACATCCCAATCCATTGGGTACCCGTGTTTACTGTGGGGGTTTAGACTCTGGAGGGGCTCCTACATCCCAAGCGCAATGACATAGTAGCATTCGCTGTGGCGTGCAGCCCGGTCCACAATCAGTCCAAATATATATATGCAAGCAAGCCACACGGGCACAATCAATTACCATTTTCGATTCCATTTAACCGGTATTATAGTTTAAGTGATTAAAGACTTAGAAGATTTCTACTCATTTTTAGACAATATTTAACTCAGGATTGATATCATGGGAACATGCTCAATAGCATGGAAGCAGTGATAATAATCCCTAAGGGATCCAAATAGTTGGCTCGTAGCCCCAATATGCTCATAACAATCCAAGTAGGATGTTTACTAATTAATTTCTAGGCATATAGCACAGTATATACATTTCTCGGATGGACTAAACCATAATCCCGTCCACAAACGACCTCGCACTCACCGTAGAGTACGTGTCTCGCCTCAATACAGCGTCACAATGTGAGATACAGGGGTTTCAAACCCTCAGGTCATCATCTACATCTATTACTCACCTCAAACCGGCCGTAGACTAGTCCGCAATGCCCTTTCCTCTTGAATCGACCTCCTCGCGCGTCGAATCTAGTCAAAACCACAACAAATACATTACTATATGCTAAAAAAACATAACCTAATCGAAATTACTCGAAAAATACTAAAAATCACAAAATTGGCAAAACCCGAGCCCCGGACCCACTTCTCGAAAAATTTCGAAATTTACATCACTGGAATCCTCGTCTCGCCACGAGTCCGTACATATAAATTTTATCAAAATCGGAGTTCAAATGCTCCTTCAAAATCCAAAAATTCATTTTCAAAACCAAGCCCTAGTTCTTCACAATTTCAACCCACTTTCATGAATTTGAGTGTTGATTCTTCAATAAAATGATGTTTCTAAGATAAGAGACTTACCTCCAATCAATTCCCGTCGAGAACCTTCTTTAAATCGGTCAAAAGCTCTCTTGGCGGAGTAAAAATGGTGGAAAAGTGATATGGGTCGCGGATGAAATAACACTTAAAACCATTATGTCCAGATGTAATTCCTTCTATGCGAACGCGAGGTCCCTCTCACGTTTGCGGTGAACAAATTTTCCACTGGCCAACTTTACCCTTCGCGAACGCGCCCCCTCTAATCGCGAACGCGATGAACAAACTAGGCAGGCCCCCTAGGCCCTTCTACGCGAACGCGAGTCTACTCATGCAAACACGATGTCCCAGGAAATACAACTACGTGAACGCGAAGGACACCTACGCGAACGCGAAGGACAAAAGTGGCCTGCAACAGCTGCTGCATTTCTTCGATACACCAAGTCCAAAAACTCTTCTGTTAGCCATCCAGAATCACCCCGAGGCCCTCGGGACCTCAACCAAAAGCACAGATATGTTCTAATACCTCATTCAAACTTTCTCGAGTCATAAAAACACAACCAACAACACAAGAATCATCAAATTACCACGGATTCAAGCCTAAGTTAAACTAAAACTTCCGAAACTTGCATTTGATCAAAACCCCGACCTAAATACCTCCGAATGACCTGAAAATTTGCAGACATATCCAAAATCACCTAACGGAGCTACTGCAACTCTCGAAATTCCATTCCAACCCTCGGATCAAAATCTCACATACCCACCGAAATTCGCCAAAATTCAAACTTAGCCAATTCAAGCCTAATTATACACCGGACCTCCAAATTCAATTCCGATTGCGCTCCTAAGTCACAAATCATCACCCGAAACTAGTCGAATCATCGGAAATCCATTCCAAGCCCTCTAACTCATAAGTCAACATCTGGTTGACTTTTCCAAACTAACTTTCTTTTAAAGAGACTAATTGTCTCATTTCTAACCGAACTCTATCAGAATTACTTCAAATTCACCAACCACCTATAATGAAACATATAGAAGCATAAAACGGGGAAAACAGGGCGGTAACTCACGTGATGATGGTCCGGGTCGTCACATCCTCCCCAACTAAAACAAACGCTCGTCCTCGAGGGGGTCAAGAAACATACCTGGAGTCTCAAATAAGTGAGGATATCTGCTCTGCATCTCCTGCTCGGTCTTCCAAGTGGCCTTCTCCACAGGACGACCTCTCCACTGCACCTTCACCGAAGCTATGTCCTTTGATCTCAACTTTTGAACCTGACGACCCAAAATAGCCACTGGCTCCACATCGTAGGTCAAGTCCTCATCCAACTGGATCGTGCTGAAGTCTAACACATGTGACGGGTCCCTAACATACTTCTGGAGCATAGAAACATGGAACACCGGGTGAACTCCCGACAAGCTGGGTGGCAAAGCAAGCATATAGGCCACCTCCCCAATCCTCCTAAGTATCTCAAAAGGTCCAATGAACTGTGGACTCAGCTTCCTTTTCTTTCCAAACCTCATAACGCCTTTCATAGGCGAAACCTTCAACAAGACCTCATCGCCCACCGAATAAGATACATCTCGAACCTTCCGGTCCGCATAACTCTTCTGACGTGACTGGGCTGTGCGAAGTCCCTCCTGGATCACTTTCACCTTCTCTAAGGCATCCTGAACTAACTCTGTCCCCAATAGTCTAGCCTCGCCGGGCTCAAACCAACCAACTGGAGATCTACACCGTCTCCCATATAAGGCCTCATATGGTGCCATCTGAATGCTTGACTGATAGCTGTTATTGTAAGAAAACTCTGCAAGAGGCAAGTAATCAGCCCAAGAACCTCCAAAATCAATAACACAGGCACGCAACATGTCCTCCAATATCTGAATGGTACGCTCGGACTGCCCGTCCGTCTGAGGATGAAACGCTGTGCTCAACTCTACCTGTGAACCCAACTCTCGCTGAAAAGTCCTCCAGAACTGAGAGGTAAACTGAGTACCCCTATCTAATATAATAGAAACTGGGACCCCATGCAACCGTACAATCTCCTGGATAAAAATCTCTGCTAACCGCTCCGAAGAATAGGTGGTACACACCGGAATGAAGTGCGCGGGCTTGGTCAGCCTATCCAAAATCACCCAAACTGAATCAAACTTCCTCGCTGTCCGAGGGAGACCACTCACGAAGTCCATAGTAATCCTCTCCCATTTCCATTCGGGAATATCTATGCACTGAAACACACCACCGGGTCTCTGATGTTCATACTTTACCTGCTGACAGTTGAGACACCGAGCTACATGACCTACAATGTCCTTCTTCATTCTTCTCCACCAGTAATGCTGTCTCAAATCCTGATACATCTTCGCGGCACCTGGATGAATAGAATACCGTGAGCTATGGGCCTCCTCTAATATCAACTCTCAGAACCTATCCACATTGGGCAAGCAAATCCGGCCCTGCATCCACAACACACCATCAATATCAATAGTCATATCCATGGCATCATCATGCTGAACTCTGTCCTTAAGGACAAGCAAATGTGGATCATCATACTGACGCTCTCTAATGCGATCATACAAGGAAGACCGAGATACCACACAAGCCAACACCCGACTGGGCTCAGAAATATCTAACCTTACCATTCGATTGGCCAAGGCCTAAACATCAACTACAAAGGGCCTCTCCCCAACTGGAATGTACGCCAAACTACCCATACTGATTGCCTTTCGGCTCAAAGCATCGGCCACTACATTGGCCTTTCCCGGATGATACAAAATGGTGATATCATAGTCCTTGAGTAACTCACTCCATCTCCATTGCCTCAAATTAAGATCCTTCTGCTTAAACAAGTGCTGAAGACTGCGATGGTCAGTGAACACCTCACAAGATACGCCATATAGATAGTGCCTCCAAATCTTTAAGGCATGAACTATAGCTACCAACTCTAAGTCATGAACAGGGTAATTCTTCTCATAGGGCTTTAACTGACGAGAAGCATAAGCAATAACTCTACCCTCCTACATCAATACACAACCGATCCCAACTCTCGAAGAATTACAATACACCGTGTTAGAACCTAAAGCTGATGGCAATACTAATACCGGAGCTGTGGTTAAAGCTGACTTGAGCTTATGGAAGCTCTCCTCGCACTTATCCGACCACACAAATGGAGCATTCTTCTGCGTCAACTTCGTCAAAGGCGAAGCAATAGATGAAAAACCCTGAACGAACCTACGGTAATAACCCACCAAACCGAGGAAACTCCGAATCTCAGTAGCTGAGGAAGGCCTGGGACAACTCTGCACCGCCTCAACCTTCTTTGGGTCAACCTGAATACCATCACTGGACACCATGTGTCCCAGAAAAGCCACGGAACTAAGCCAGAACTCACATTTGGAGAACTTTGCATAAAGCTTCTCCTCTCTCAATCTCTCCAATGCCACCCTCAAGTGTTGCGCGTGCTCCTCCTGGCTATGCGAGTACACCAGAATATCGTCAATAAACACGATCACAAATGAATCTTGATACGGCCAAAATACACAGTTCATCAAGTGCATGAACGTGGCTAGGGCATTAGTCAGCCCAAATGACATAACGAGAAACTCATAGTGCCCATATATCGTCCTGAAAGCCGTCTTCATAATGTCTGAATCCCTAATCTTCAGCTGGTGATAGCCTGATCGGAGATCAATCTTAGAGAACACCTTTGCTCCCTGAAGCTGATCAAAGAAATCCTCAATACGGGGTAGTGGGTACTTGTTCTTCACTGTCACCTTGTTCAACTATATGTAATCAATGCACATTCTCATTGTGCCATCCTTCTTCTTTACAAATAGAACTGGTGCACCCCACGGTGACACACTCGGGCGAATGAACCCCTTTTCTAGGAGTTCCTGAAGCTGCTTCTTCAATTCCTTTTACTCTGCTGGTGCCATACGATAGGGAGGAATAGAGATGGACTGAGTGTCCAGTACCAGATCAATACCGAAATCAATGTCCTAGTCTGGCGGCATGCTTGGCAGGTCTGCTGGAAACACATCTGGAAACTCTCTCACAACAGGCACATAATAAATACTAGGAGTCTCATCTTCAACATCTCTCACAAATGCTAAATATGATAGACATCCTTTCCCAACCATCAGTTGTGCCTTTAAGAAGGAAATCACCCTACTGGGAACATAATCGGTCGAACCTCGCCACTCAATCCTCGGAATACCCAGAATAGCTAACGTAACTGTCTTGGCATGACATTCCAGAATAGCATGGTATGGAGATAGCCAATCCATACCCAGAATCACATCAAAGTCTACCATGCCCAACATCAACAAATCAACTCGGGTCTCCAGACCCTCAATAATAACAAGACAAGATCGATATACGTGATCCACAATAATAGTATCGCCCACCGGGTTGATACATGCACAAGCAAGGCAAGACAACCACGGGTCATACCCAAATGATGAGCAAAATATGAAGATACATAGGAATAGGTAGATCCGGGATCAAATAAGATAGAAGCATCCCTGTGGAAAACTGAGATAATACCTGTGATGACGGCATCTGATGCAATAGCGTCCTTCCTATCTGGAAGAGCATAGAATCGAGCCTGACCACCACCAGTTCGGTCTTCACCCCTGGGGCGCCTCTGGCTACCTAGCTCCCACTCCTAGCTGACTGGGTAGGTGCTGAAGAAATAGGAGCAGAAGATGATAGCTGATCCCTCTGCTGGGATTGTCTACCACGGAGCCGAGGACACTGTCTCCTCATATGACCCAACTTACCACACTCGTAGCAATGACCTGGAGCTGGAGAAGGGGACTGAAGGGAACCCCTCGCTGCAGATGAACCCTGGGCTGAAGAAGCAGGAGTAGTACTCTGAGCTGGAAGGGCGCTAAGTGAAGACTGGCCCTGCTGATAACCCTGGTGACCACGGCCTGAAGAAGCCCCACTGGACTCTGTGCGACCTGACTGAGGAGGTCTGAAGGAACGACCTCTGCTGCGCTGGAACTGGCTGAACTGGAGATACCTCAAGTGTCTGTAAGCCCTGAACAACCTGCTCGGGTGTGCAAGCATCGGGGGTCTGATGACCACCCCCGGTCTGAGAAGTAGCTGCTGCTCTAGTGGCTGAAACCGCCCGAGCCAAGCCAGTGTAGGCAGATAAGATCTGAGCCAAAGCCTCATGGAGACCAGGAATCACGATGGGCACTGCCGATGCCTGAACAGGTGCTGCTGGAGCATCTACAGCTGGAGGCTGGTCCTGGACCTGGGCAGCTGGTGGGTCTGCAGGTGATGCCCTCATTGGTCCGCCTCGACAATAATCACGACCACGTCCCCTAGTGGGTGCCAAAGGTGGTCGTCCGCCACGTCCGGTAGCACGGGTTCTTGCCATCTCGAGAGAATAGAATGCAGAAATTTAGTTCTCAGACCAACAAAATCGCACGACAAGTATTTCAAGAAAGTGAAGTATTTCCTAAAGGTTCTATAGACTCCCGAGGATAGATACGGACGTCTACGTACCGATCATCGAGACTCTACTAACCGGCTCATGAGTTGTGAGGCCTAGTAACCTAGGCTCTGATACCAACTTGTCACAACCCCCAAACCCGGTCGTGATGGCGCCCAACTCTAAAGCTAGGCAAACCTGACCAATTATCACTCACGAACCCAACCTGATAACTCCTTACCGACAATTTAAGGGAATTAACAATTTAAAAATAATAAGCCGATGTTTATAATAAAAACAATACAGAACAGACTGAAACATCTGAAGAAAACACTCCCAACAGAATTTGGGGTTACAAGTCTAGAACCTCTAAACAACGGAATAAAAAATATTCAAAAAATAAAAACATAAGTCTGGAATACAAAAAAAAACTGAATAAAAGGGGAGAAGTCGGGTCCTACGAACGTCAGGCAGCTACCTCGACAACTCTGATAAAAATTTGGAAGACAACGACTGCTCAGCTAAGTCTCTGGAATACCTGAATCTGCACACATGATGCAGGGAGTAAAGTTAGTACTTCCAACTCAGTGGTAATCGACATATATAATGGCTGAAAGTAAGAATTCCCGAAATACCACAATGCAAAGCTGAAACTGACCGCTTAACACATTAAACGATGAAACAACAATAATCAATGACAGATAAACAAATAGATATCAATGCATGAATGCAATGCAATGCACATGACCGTTGCGGCGTACAACCCGATCCATAGGGTACACGCGCTCACTGTGGGGGTTCAGACTCTGGAGGGGCTCCTACAACCCAAGCACAATGACATAGTAGCATTCGCTGCAGCGTGCAGCCCGGTCCACAATCAGTCCAAATATATATATGCAAGCAAGCCACACGGGCACAATCAATTACTATTTTCGATTCCATTTAACCGGTATTATAGTTTAAGTGATTAAAGCCTTAGAAGATTTCTACTCATTTTTAGACAATATTTAACTAAGGACTGATATCATGGGAACATGCTCAATATCATGGAAGCAGTGATAATAATCCCTAAGGGATCTAAATAGTTGGCTCGCAGCCCCAATATGCTCATAACAATCCAAGTAGGATGTTTACTAATCAATTTCTAGGCATATAGCACAGTATAGACATTTCTCGGACGGACTAAGCCATATCCCGTCCACAAATGACCCCGCACTCACCGTAGAGTACGTGTCTCGCCTCAATACAGCGTCACAATGTGAGATACCGGGGTTTCAAACCCTCAGGTCATTATCTACATCTATTACTCACCTCAAACCGGCCGTAGACTAGTCCGCAATGCCCTTTCCTCTTGAATCGACCTCCTCGCGCGTCGAATCTAGTCAAAACTACAACGAATACATTACTATATGCTAAAGAAACATAACCCAATCAAAATTACTCGAAAAATACTAAAAATCACGAAATTGGCAAAACCCGAGCCCCGGGCCCACTTCTCGAAAAATTCCGAAATTTACATCACTGGAATCCTCATCTCTCCACGAGTCCATACATATAAATTTTATAAAAATCAAAGTTCAAATGCTCCTTCAAAATCCACAAATTCGTTTTCAAAACCAAGCCCCAGTTCTTCACAATTTCAACCCACTTTCATGAATTTGAGTGTTGATTCTTCAATAAAATGATGTTTCTAAGTTAAGAGACTTACCTCCAATCAATTCCCGTCGAGAACCGTCTTCAAATCGGTCAAAAGCTCTCTTGGCGGAGTAAAAATTGTGGAAAAGTAATATGGGTCGCGGATGAAATAACACTTAAAACCATTCTGTCCAGATGTAATTCCTTCTATGCGAACGCGAGGTCCCTCTCGTGTTCACGATGAACAAATTTTCCACTGTCCAACTTTACCCTTCGCGAACGCTTCTTCTCACCCGCGAACGCGAAGGCTTGAGCCTCAGACCTACGCGAACGTGCCCCCTCTAATCGCGAATGCGATGAACAAACTAGGCAGGGCCCCCAGGCCCTTCTATGCGAACGCGAGTCTATTCACGCGAACGCGATGGCCCAGGAAATACAACTACGCGAACGCGAAGGACACCTAGCAACGTGAAGGCCAAAAGTGGCCTGCAACAGCTGCTGCATTTCTTCAATACACCAAGTCCAAAAACTCTTCCGTTAGCCATCCGGAATCACCCTGAGGCCCTCGGGACCTCAACCAAAAG
>MU710023.1:9652-29088 GCA_026770625.1 Nicotiana glauca
GCCACGAAGATAGATTTCATTTAAGGCAACAATTGAGCAGTAAAGTATGAGGAAGGACATGTGGGAAGTGTCAGGTGGTGTTTAAAACTTCTGGAAGGCCAAGTATGAGGAGCAAGGTCGAGTGGTTAATTAAAGAGATGAGTTCCGCCAAAGTGGGAGAGTGGCGAGGGTTGCATATGGGATTGGTAGTAGGATGACTACGCGCCTTAAAGCGAGTTTGGATCGAATTGGGGGATTTTTAATGATTGGTGATTGAAGCCTGCGGGTATGATGTGAAGTATGGGCTATTATGCGGTAGAAGATTGATATGGCGCAAAGGAGCTGCTTGAAATGGAGGAGGGTGTAGCATAACCCTGAATTGGGAGGAGGTTAAACCTTATCTTCAAAAAATTTCGGATTCCGGGCACGTGGGCCCGAGGGCGTTTTCGTCAACTTTTCGGTCGGGATTAGGAATTGTTATAAATTGGATTATAATGAGTACCTTGGCATATATTAATGGATTTACATAATTATTGTCTAGTTTTGGAGCGTTGCACATCGATTCGAGTCTTCGGAAGGACGTGAAATGCCGATTGTGGATCTTCGTAGCGAGGTGAGTCTCCTTTCTACCCTTGTAAGAGGAAATTGTACCCATAGGTGAAATAATTGATTATGTGCTTCTATTTGTGAGTGCTACGTACGCACGAGGTGACGAGAGTCCGTGCGTAGCTACTAGTATGCTATTGTCCAGGTAGTTAGGACCCAAAAATATGCTATACTTGGATTAATTGTAAGCTCATCGACAACTTGGACTGCTTAGATCGCATTGAATTAGTAAATGAATTTCAAAAAGGATTAAACTTCAATTTCTTAAATTGTTAAAAGAGGACTGGCTTTTAATTGGACAAATGTTCCCTGATAAATCCTTAGTTAGCTATTTGAGCATGTATTTTTATGTGAACCTGCATCGCATGATTGATTCGCGAGCAGCGTGTTTGTTTATTTTATGTTGTCCACGTCACATAAATAGTTTGCGAGCGAGGTAATAGATGCATCTATGGTTCGAGCCGTTTGACCCTCGACAGTGCACAGTTTACATTTCTGTTGGAGCGGGTCGTCGACCTCGGCATGATTTGCACATGATATATATTGTTGCCTGAGAATTTTAAATGTTGATATTTCCTTTCATAACTTGATGTAAATTGATAAGATAATGAAAAATAAACGTTAAAAATCCTTTATTATTTGTTAAAGGTGTTTACCTGTTTTCCGGCTTCGTGAGTTAGAACTACTATATAAATCCATGATTTCCTCACATTTTTAGTATATTATCATTTGACCTCTAGCAAGTGTTGAAGTCGACCTCTCGTCTCTACTTCTTCGAGATTAGACGGGATACTCATTGAGTACACGTTGTTTACGTACTCATACTACACTTTTGTACATTTTTGTTGCACAAATATATGTAACTCTAGCGGCCTACTGGATGTAGCAGCACAGATGATTCTGGGACTAGGTGAGCTGCATTATTCGAGATGGTCGCAGCTAGTAAAGTCCCTTCCAGTATACTATATTTACTTCTTGTCCACTGTATTCCGAACGCATGTTGTATTTTATTTCCTTGTCAGTAGATGCTCATGCACTTGTGACACCGGGTTCTGGGAGAATTTTTGGATTATTAAATATTATGTTTGTTAAAGATTTCGCGGTTGTTTCCGTAAATTTTATTATTCGTTATTTAATGTGTAAAGAAAAATAATTTTGACAATACAAAAATTAGAATTTAATTGAGTATTTTGGTTGGCTTGCCTGACAGTGGTGTCCGGCGCCACCACGACCCTTAGTGAATTTTGGGTCGTGACAGTGTAGGTTCTCTGGTTTTTCTTTTCACATCGTTAGGACCTACATTAAAAAATACATAAATATAATTCAAGTAAAAATATCGAAAGAATTGACAAAGATCAATAAAAGAAAAAAGAATACATATTGAACTTGATGATTCATGTTCTTCCACAACAGTTTCACTCATTTGTTCAGACGAGTTCTCACTAGAACTATTTTCTCCGAGAAAAGAACTCATAAAAGTATTATTTCTTCGGAGTGCATATTGTCAATTGACTTATCCTCATGTCTCTCATAATTCAGAAGTATATTCTTAACATCTGAATCGTCACGATATTCCACTAACCCATCACAAGATTAAAAAAAGCTATAAAATCAATATCAATGCTTGCTTTCACCAACTGCCCAACTTACATATTTTCTAGAAGGAGAAAATATAAAATGGACAATATAATGGAAGCTAAATTCCAATTCTCTTGTCATATTTATGTTTCCTAGAAAATTTATAGTACAAGTTATCTAGATGATTAAAGAAATACAAAATATTATATAATTAAAAAGAAATTAATAAAAAATTCAATATTTTATTAAAGGTTTATTTCAATTACCTAAATAAACAACTTCTTCCATATGTTGTGTGGGCAAATTTTCTGTAACAGCTGCGTTCTTGGAAATTTTTGGAGGTTCCGTCTCATGATCATCAGTCAATCGATTATTCTTTTTCGAAGACCATTTTTATCCATGTTTGATTATAAATAAGTATTTGTAAGACATCAATATATTTTACATAATAAGTATAAAGGTACATGGTAGTTCTGTGAGTAGCCAACGATTTATGATTAAGTAGAACCTCAAGGCCTACTTATTAACGGAAACCCTTCACAAATGCTCTCCGTGTAGGATCAAACCACAATGATTCTAACTGCAGAATGTTTCAACACTTCTTTTGTGGTGCCCATTCCACAATGTAACCTTTTTTATCTATATATTCTTTCAAATTCTTAGGGAATATAAATTTCCAATCATTTCGAGTAATAGAATCGGGTCGAATTACCCACAAGAAAAGTTGCTTACTATGCACTAGGTCCCAAGCTATTTCCACATCAGTAATTGAAGCAAGGTATAAAATTATTTATAATTAAGTAGAAATTCAAGATGCAATTTATCAAACTATAATATTTTAATGTTAAAAATAAACTGAATGAAACAACTCAATTAGATACATGCTTGCGAAAATCATTCTGTGGATCGAAAAAAGTAATTTGGAGTTTAGGTCTTCGTTATGAAAAAATACATACTTGCGAAAATGATTGTACGCTCTTTTGGAAATATAATGCAAAAGATTAATCTTGCTTGGTTTGTGGCTAGTCTAGGTAAAAATTAAGAGAAGGTCAAAAAGCTAATAGGGCTACTTCAGGAAAGAGTGGGAGAAAAATTCCTCCGAAAGTTTTACGTTACTTTCCTTTGAAATCAAGATTACAAAAGTTGTTTACGTCTTCAATAATAGCTTCAGACATGACATGGCATCATGATCAACGTTTTAAAAATGGAGTTCTTAGAAATCCAGCTCACTTAAATGCATGGAAACATTTTGATTCATCTAATCGGGGCTATGCCAAAGATCCTCGTAATGTTAGACTTGGAATAACATCTGACGGGATAAATTCTTTCGGCAATTTAAGTATTTCTCAAAAACTTGGTCAATGATTATTACTATGTATAACTGTCACGATCCAAATTCCATCAGTCGTAATGGTACCAACTTGACCCGCTAGGTAAGCCAACTAACATTCAATACAATCCAAATGAGATTTATAGGAAAACAATGAAGAATTATCTAAACCTTTATATATTAATCCAAGAACTGGTAGTACAAATCATGAGTTTCTAAGACTTAGAATTTACAAAGTTGGTATAAATAATTACACGATCTATTTGAAAGTTACATAAAGAGATTAGCATAATGTAAAGCTACCGAGGACAAGTGGAAGCTATATCCAGAATGCACGAACATCTTCAGAGTCAGCTCCTGACATCACCAACAACTCCCCTCCAAAAATCTACACGCAAGGTGTAAAAGTGTAGTATGAGTATAACCGACCCCATATACCCAGTAAGTATCTTGACTAACCTTGTCAAAGTAGTAACGAGGCTTTTTAGTTAAAAGATACTCACTGATATAACATGTACAGTAAACTAGCAATAGAACAGTACTACAATGTAACAGAAAGGAGTACGCGAAACGAATATGCAAAGCAATAACTGAGTACTAGAAGAGATCATAATTTAACATTTTCCAATATCTCGACCAATCTTTTCCTTAGTGCGAAAACCAATAAACCACAATAGTCATTCCATAACTTTCATAATGGGAGAAATGTACTCAAATATCAAGTAAATTGCATGGCAATACCCTTGTTGCATTTATCTAATCCTCAGAAATATGTGCATAATAGTACCAATCAGATAACAGAAATGCCGATAACAGTAATGACAAAGTAGGAAATACGCAAGCAACAATAATGAACGAGGATATACATATGTGCAACAGTAATAGACTAGGCGGAAGGCATATGAGTAATGACAATAATTAGGAAAAAGGAATATAAACTTCAACAAACTAGCATGGCGGAGTCCTAGATATAGATATAACAATAAGAAAGGAACACATGATCTATATAAGTTAACAAGTAGAGGAATAATTGACTAACATCGTAGCTGGCTTGTACTAAAGTGCAACAAAATAGATACAACATGGGTGTAAATTTAACAAAAGGAAGTAGGCATGGTATTTTCAAGTTAAGAAAGTAGAAGGCATGGGCAATACACCAAAAATTGAGATAGAGAAAAAGGACAGGGCAATAATGACAAGTCACATAAGAACCATAAGTACGACAATAATATCTTAATGTAGAGGCATGAACATTTGCACGAAGAAAAGATATCACAACTGTTACACCCCATGTTTTCATACGTGAAAGTAAGCCATAAATAAATTGATGGAAGCTCGGAAATGAGATGTTCAATCCCGTATTTTTGTATGTTAAAATTTTGTCGTAAGTTTGGGAATGAGATTACTTTGGGATTATAAATATTAAAATATTTCAAACAAGTGATAAGTAAATTCGTGAAGGTGAGAGGGTAAGCAGATCGAAGAAAATGAGTTTCATCGAAGTTTGAAAATTTGAGGATAAAATACGGTCCAAGCTATAATACCCCGTAATTATGCTCTAGTGCCATACAAGTTACCATATGACCATGATAGTAAGGTGTATAAAGTAAGTTAAAAGTGAGTAGTATTTTGAGTAACTTGAGATAATTATTGATTATGTGAATAATTGAGTAATTATTGATTAGTTGTAGATTAACAAGTTAATCAAAAAATTAGTGGATAATTAATTAGAATTGTGGATAAGTTTAAGGTGCCTCAACGTGGCATCCAAGGGAGTAGGTAATAAGTGACTCTTAAGTCACACTTCAAGGTGGCAAAATTAGTGAGTTTAGTTGTCTTAGTCACCATACAAGGTGGGGCCTACAAGTCATAATATTAAGAGTCTTTCCTATATTATTAAGTGAGATGCATAGATATGCTAAGTAACAGATGGATTCTCAATAATCTAATATGAAACCTTATAATGCTACGACAACGTGAGATGCAATTTTAAGAGAGCATGATACAATTTTTCTCAAGAATATCATATGAATTTTTTCCTACTTCGATCCGACATTACATGTTGTCGCAATTGATGTGTGTTAGAGGGATTGTCAAGAGAATCGGCCCAGGTATGTTAAGTCTATCCCTTCTTTCTTTTTGGCATGATCCATACGATACAAACGAAACGAACAAATGGACAACTTCCATAAATGACTCTATTCATAGAAATACTAGAGGTTCATATGTTCTTGATTCCCATATGTCTTATTATTCTATCATCTATTCATGGGTCTCAGAAAATACATAACTTGATAAAGTTTATTTCATGATATTATTCAGAGACATAATGGTCTTATGACGTTCCGAGAGATTTTATTAATTTACTACTTCTCATGCATTAAATTCATTTATACATGTACATTGACCCATGACCAAATGACTTTATATATATATATATATATATATATATATATATATATATATATATATATATATATATATATATATATATATATTGTATATGGAAAAAGGTTACGACGTTATATACACACCACCACCTGATCAGCTGGTATATGTTGATAATTTTGCCGACAGTGACCGAGATGATGTGATGGGATGCCCTCAGAGGCTTGATGATGTTATGAAAACATGTACCTATGAACGCATGATATTCATATGCATATACATGACACTATGAGTATTTCATGATTTATAGAGTTATTCAAATTTAAATGTCGAGTCTTCTGCTTCATGTTTCTCTCATGTCTATTATTTACTTATTTTCATTCCTTACATACTCGATACATTATTTGTACTAACGTCCCTTTTGTCCGGGGACGCTGGATTTTATGCCTGCAAGTCTCAATAGACAGGTCGAGAGTCCTCCAAGTAGGCTATCAGCTCATCAGAAGATGTTGGTGCGCTCCGTTTGCTCTAGAGTTGCTTGTTTGGTCGGTATGATTTAGACGTGTATTGTTTGGTATGGCGGGATCCTGTCCCAACCTTTATGATAAATATATACTCTTAGAGGCTTGTAGACAAATGTCATGTATACAGATACTTGTATGGCCTTGTCGGCCTATATTTTAAGTATATAATGGATCACATTGGCCTTATAGGCCCGTATGTCACTGGTTTGAGTTTCTATATCAAATTGGGTCATTCTATGTTGGGTATTCCCTCATGTTTACTATGGTTATCTTATAACGCCCCTTGTGGCCCACTTACCTATGAAGATGTAATAAGAAAGATACGTTATGTCGGTACTCAGTTGAGTAAGGTACCGGGTGCCCGTCACGGCCCATCGGTTTGGGTCGTGATAAAAGTGGTATCAGAGCAGTTATGTCCTAGGGCCTCAGCAAGCCGTGTCTAGTAGAGTCTTATTTATGGGTGTGTTGTGCCCCACACTTATAAGCAGGAGGCTGCAGGGCATTTAAGACTGTCACTCTTTCTTCTTACTCTAGATCGTGTGTTAGAGCTCACTTATAAGAATTCAAATTCCTAACTTCTATTTTATTCGTAATAAGACTATATCTATATCCGAAAAGACATCTGGTAAGAGATTTCATATGGATGTGGAAGAGTTGAGTCAGAAAAACTCGGTTTTGCATCATGATTAAGATGAGTAAATGTAAGGTCTTCAACAGATCATATGTGTACTAAAAGGTGTAAACTTCTTAATAAGGAGCGCTAAGGCATGAATATCTATCCACCCATGTGGTAAAAGGCAACGAGAGAATCAGAAGGTAGAAGTTTCAACAAGTAAAAAAATACAAGGTGAAGAAGGGTACAAGGTACCCAATTAGTAAAGATGAACATTATCTACAATTTGGGAAGAGAGATATAATCATTTCAAGTTATGTTTAACAGCAACAGATGTATGTACAATCAGCCACACCCATCTCAGTCATACCTTATGGGAGCTAACAGATACGGTTTAAGAGAAGGACGAGATATCGGGATCCGGCTGGGGTTAGAGTAACACAAAATGATGGATGGATTGTTTGATTTAGCTGGCATTTTCGAAGGATATTAGAAAGGTGGTAATAATTCTCCTTGTGAGACACCCAAATGGTGCATTCTAGAATAGTACAACTAGATATTAATACTAGAGTGCTAAAAAAAAAATTCTTTACAAAGACAAGCACTGGAATCCTGGAAGGGACAAATATTACCTAAGTATGGCTCCTGTCCCTAGTAGATAGAGAATGTTGGCCAACCTGAAGAGCTAGTGGATGGAGCAAGGGGAGTTAGAAGCAAAACAATCTCTTGTTGAAATTTTCAGAATAAAGTGATAGACAGAAATGTTAGCAGGGAAATAAGAAAGAGAGTTAATAAAGCATTATGAGTAAGATGTGATACATGGATGACAATGATATATAAAAAAAATGACAGTATTACAGAGTCTACATTCAAGTGAAGGAAAATATAAGAGGTGACAGGACTGAGACAATAAAAGAGTAAGCCATAAAATTATATCCTCATTTTGAGAAATAAGTTCATGACTCCAACGTGACTACCAGAAGGAAAAGTTAGATCCTAGAGTAATACAAATCAATATGGACTGGTTAACAAGATAAACTAAACATGAATTAGGGACTGAGTGATTTAATAATAGTCAGCATCATGAGAATTTCAGAGACTGCATTCCAACGATTATAGAATAGACGATAGAAGAATAATCTTTAAAGGTCATTCAAGAAGACGCTTCCCTAAAGTAAGTGATGTGAGCAAAGTTAAGCTTAAGGGACTATGTGAGTCAGTTACACTAAGTGTCACCCTCGTGAGTAAGGAATTTTGTTACCCTTGGATAGAAGGATTACCGCAAGGCGAGTAAGGTTCACCGCTGATGTGAAAAGATGCCAAAGATGAAGGGGTATAACATCTACACGTAGATCATCGTAGCACTAAATGTTAGTACTCCCCTAAAAGGGGGAATATAAAGTGATGTGGCATTAAGTCAGAATTAAGAGGTTCTAGTAATTATGGAATGGTAAAGGAAGAATGCGATAAAAATGAAAAAAAGGATGAGATTGCACTTATTCAAAGCCTACAGATATGCTACGATTCCAGAATATTATGCAAACACGACGTCAAAAAGAGGAAGTAAGGGTTCTGGCCCGGGATGTTTTTGATAAATAAGGAGCCAGTGCGAGAGGTAAGTTAAGACAAAGGAAATAACCCTAAGAATGATAACACAAAATATTGATACGAGAATCTGCCAAGTAGTTAGTAGTTGATTCAGGAAGAGCCTAGTTATGGCTAGACAAGAGGATACAGACAAATTAGCATATCATGCAAGATAGATGTAGTGAACCCCAACATGGAAAATTCAGTCTCACAGATATGGCATCATGATCCTTGAGTAATATTCAGATAGGAGTTGGGATAGTTAAAGGTATCGTATGAGTGTTACAGAAATAAAAGAGAGTCCTACTGGGAAGACAGTCAAAATATCAGTTCAGAAGCAACCGTACAAGCATAAGTGCGTGGAGATAAGTAGCTACGGATAATTATAGGCGAGGAAGGACATCAAAAAAATTCTGTCAAGTATACTATGTAATAAGCTCGCAGCGTTACAAAAGTCAGAGGTTCCTCCCTAAGTACTACAATGAAGACTAGCTGAGGAAATAAGGAAGAAGGCTTCAACCTAAGCATAGTAACTTAAAGAAGAAATGGTCATGTAAAAATAGTCCCACTACAACGTTGTATGCACTCTATAAGAAAGTGGCACCTACCATGGCTAATGAACGGGAAGTAAAATCAAAAGTAGGATTCGAGATCATATGAGTTGTCACGAAAATCTCGGCATACGTGGGAATTAAGATAAGTTAACAATAAGGGGGAAGAAAAACCAATAGAAGTAATAGCTTACGTTTAAAGAAAGTTGAGATGGAACGACAAGAATTATTCAATCAATGATCCAGAGTTAATTACATTATGAACGCACTTAAGATTTTGGAGTATTATCCATACAGCATATATGTTGACAATCATACAATCGTATAAGACTCCGGTGTAAGTTAAAAGAAAGAGTTGAGTCCAGGTCACAGACAAAGGATTGAATTGTTAGAACATTGTATCATGGATATTCCATATCGTTCATGAAGGGCTAAAGTAATAACTAATACCATGAGCCGCATAATGGAAGATAGCTTAAGCCTACATAAAGGTTGACCAGAGGGAAGATGAAAATAAAAGTTACGTCAACTAATAAATTAGGAGTCTAATTATTGGACCCATAAAATTATAGACATCATGATTGAGAACATTGTAGGATCACTCTTAATATCAGAGGTATAAGAGATATAGTATAGTAGCCATATTTTATAATGGCTCTACGATAAAGCTAGTTAGAAGAGTACCAGCCTCATAAGAAGTTAGTATGAAACTCCCACCGGATTGTGTATGCACCAGAGGCGCAAGTATTATAATAGAGCTTCAAGTTGTGGATGTGAATCATACCTATGTGGAAGGGAGGTTATGAAAGAGAAAGAAGATGTGATGCAAGATTCTAAGGCAAGTAAGGTAAATGTGAACAACGTACGAGATACTCAAGTGCAGAAGGTTGTGAATAGTCTATACTTCAAATAGAAGGCTAGAAGCGCTGGGATTCAGTATCTAGGAATGATAGCGGTGCTATTATTGGCATATCTTCCAGCCTATGGTTCTAGGTACCGAGAGATCTAGTTAAGAGAGTAAAGAAGAGTTAGGGACGATGTAATGTCTCACTTGATGTTCCAGAATAACATAAGGAAATATATGGTGCAAGCAAGTGGAAGGAAGGTTACAAGTAATATAAATAGATATGTGTAGGTCGCAAGCTAAAGTTTGGTAGAGCGATAAAGTTTTAGGAAGACAAGAGTAAGGATAAAAAAAGGCAAGTGAGAAGGTGACAAAAATAGATAAGTCTTCGGGATTAAGACCATGAAAATAAGAGAGCTGACGATTTGTCTAAGTTATAGAAGCTCAGTATAGCCTGAATGAACTCGAAAGAGACGAAGACTAATACCATTTAGAAGAGATAGAATGCTTCCATGGTAGTAAAATAATGGTGTAATTGTGATAAATCAAGGATGACATTTGGGCCTTCGATTAAGTAATGATTTGAAGAAAAAAAGAAGAAGGGATTTCATGAATTGACAAAATTAAAATACCCATGTACGGTGAATCATATTGGGATTCTATAAAATACGGTTATGGAAGCATGTTATCACACCAAGTGGATCAGTCTAATCATTTTTGATGTTCTCCGATGAGACGTAAGCCCTAGTAGCAATATATTAAGCGGTAGA
This sequence comes from Nicotiana glauca, assembly GCA_026770625.1. Classification (NCBI taxonomy): domain Eukaryota; kingdom Viridiplantae; phylum Streptophyta; class Magnoliopsida; order Solanales; family Solanaceae; genus Nicotiana; species Nicotiana glauca. The sequence continues at coordinate 20,423 of MU710023.1, forward strand.
TTGTAGATCAATACTGAGGTGAATCAATAATGGATGGATAAAAGTTACAGAGTATGAGATGAGATTAGGCCATCAGTCTTAAGATGAACATTAATGAAGAAGTCTTAAAGGACTTAGATTTATACATATAGGATAAGCAACGAGAATAACCTGGAGTTTGGTAGCAGGCCCCAGTAACGATAAATCGAAGTAAGAGTTATGATATAGTATGACCTACCTAAATGTAGTAAAGTCATACGGATGGTTAACTGGGTCTATGAAATAAGATATAACAATATTCGCAAGTTCAACAAAGTACCGAGCGGAGAACTTCAGTATACCTATCGATGCCCAGAGGGACATCTTATCAAGCTCTGTATATGTTTACAAAGTGAGGACTAGAAATTAGCTAAAAGCTGGAGGAAAAAGTAGAGAAGTGTCGCATAGATGCTTTTATAACGTGAGAGTCGTATAGGCTGCATGATAGAAGGTAGGAACACTTTCGAGATTGGAAGGATTCCGACCACAGGCCGTGGTATGAGAAAGAGCACGGTAAAATCTTTCTCAAGAATATCATACGAATTTTTTCCTACATTAATCCGCCGTTACGTGTTGTCGCAATTGGCGTATGTTAGAGGGATTGTTAAGAGAATCGGCTCAGGTCTATTAAGTCTATCCCTTCTTTCTTTTTGGCATGATCCATATGATACAAACAATACGAGAAAATGCACAACTTCCATAAATGACTCTATTCATAGAAATATTAGAGGTTCCTACGTTCTTGTTTCCCATATGTCATATTATTCTATCTTCTGTTCATGGGTCTCAGAATTACGTAAGTTGATAAAGTTTATTTCATGATATTAATCAGAGATATAATGGTCTTATGACATTCCGAGAGATTTTATTGATGTACTACTTGTCATGCATTGCATTCATTTATACATGTACATTGACCCATGACCAGATGGCATTATATATATATATATATATATATATATATATATATGGGAAAAGGTTACGAAGTTATATACACACCACCACCTGATTAGCTAGTATACGTTGATGATTTTGCCCACAGTGGCCGAGATGATATGATGGGATTCCCTCAGAGGCTTGATGATGTTATGAACACATGTACCTATGCACGACATGACATTCATATGCATATGCATATGCATGACACTATGTGTATTTCATAATTTACAGAGTTATTCAGACTTACATGTCGAGTCTTTTACTCCATGATTCTCTCATGTCTATTATTTACTTATTTTCATTCCTTACATACTCGGTACATTATTTGTACTGACATCCCTTTTGCTTGGGGACGCGGCGTTTCATGCCCGCAGGTCCTGTTAGACAGGTCGAGAGTCCTCCAAGTAGGCTATCAGCTCAAGGAAGATGTTGGTGTGCTCCGTTTGCTCCGTAGTTTCTTCTTTGGTCAATATGATTCAGACTTGTATTGTTTGGTGTGACGGGACCCTATCCCCACTTTTATGATAAGTATGTACTCTTAGAGACTTGTAGATAGATGTCATATATACGTATACTTGTATGGCCTTGTCGGCATGTATTTAAAGTATATAATGGATCACATTGGCCTTATAGGCCCGTATGTCACAGGTATGAGTTTCTATATCAGATTAGGTCGTTCTAAGTCGGGCATTCCCTTATGTTAACTCTGGTTATCTCATGATTCCCCTTATGGACCACTTACCTATGATGATGTAATAAGAAAGATACATTACGTTGGTACTCGGTTGAGTAAGGTACCAGGTGCGCATCGCGGCCCATCAATTTTGGTCGTGACAACAATGTAATACATTTCCCTTATCCTCGCTTGCACGGAAACACCCATCGTGCCATGAACTCGTGATAATATAACTTCATAATGATATAAGTGAAATGGCACGACATCACCCTTCGTGCTTTTACTCACATGACATGGCACGACATCACCATTCGTGCTTTACTCTCAAATGAAATAGCACGACATCACCCTTCGTGCTTTACACTCTTCCTTACCAAGCATATGTATATCAATGACAAATAAGGTAGGAAGCATAAATAATGTCAAGGAGAGTGTTTAAACGAATATTCTAAATGAACCCCAAACATAACCTTCAAGCCAACAATAGTTCAATAAACCCATAAGAACCTTATTATTCAAGTATTTCAACAAATCTTAAGAATGATCTACATCACGAGTATAAAATCTAATATCGGCCGTATCAATGTATTAATGATTAAGCATAAAAATGATCGAATTAGACACATCTATGTTACTCCGGATTCCGTCCAATATTAATCAAGTTATAATAAACTAAGTATTGGTTCCTAACATTTAATTCTATATTCTTAGTATCTAGGAGTCAAGTAAGACATGAAGCAAGAACGTCACGTAATTCTATAAGGCACAATTCATAGCATAATCTACCCCCGAGCATGATTAACCCTGGCACATGCATATATGTTCGTTACCTCATATATGTATCACCCCCACATGTAGCAAATAATGTCAAATTGTAGGAAAAATTCCCTCAACAAAGTTAGACAATACACTTACCTCAATTCGGCTACCTAAATACTCGCTTTAGCTTCTTCCTTTACAAATTCACCTCTTCCCGGTTCAATCTAGCCAAAGACGACTTAAATATATCACACAATGCAAGAGAAAATAATTTAAATTAATAAAGTTATGGCCTTTATACAATTTTCAAAAAGTCAATAAAAGTAAACCCCGGGATCGTCTGGTCCAAACCCGGGTCTAAGGGTAGGTCTTGACTACTCATAGCCCCACGAGTCCATATACGTGTTTTATTTCCAAATTCGAGTACTATTTGACTCTCAAATCCCAAATTTTCATTTTTCAAAATATTGACAAAATCCCCAATTTTCCCCCTAGATTCTCATAAATTTAATGTTAAATCTAATGTATAATCATAAAATATAATTGAAAATTTATTAGAGGTACTTACCTAATGGTTTAGTATAAAAATTCCTCCATAAAATCGCCTCCCATCGAAGCTAGGGTTTAAAACATAACAAAATGATGCTAAGTCTTGGAATTCTCAGCTTTATGCAGGTTGCAGATGTCGCATTTGCAACATGGGGTTCGCAAAATGCGAACCCTGCAAAAGCGGACAACTCATCGCAAAAGCGAACCAGGCGGAGTCCTGCTAAAGTCGCATTTGCGACCAAAATATTGCAAATGCGAAGACAGTTACCTTCGCAAAAGCAAGCAGCCCACACTCGCAAATACGAGGAATATCTTCGCAAATGGGAAGTCTTCCTCAGCAGCCCAGGTTTGTAATGCGAAGTCTACTTCACAATTACGATAGTCGCATTTGCGACAAAAATGTCGCAAATGCGATGACACCAGTACAAGCACTCAAAAATCGTAAAATCATTCTGAAACCAATGCGAAATTCACCCGAGCCCCCGAGTCTCCAAACAAACCAACCACACCAGTCCAAAAATACAACACGAACTTGCTCGCGCGATCAAAATTACCTCTAAAAGCACGAATCAGATGCCAAAACGCATAAAGGTCAAAATAAACTTCAAGAACTTCTAGAATTGCAACCAACCATCCGAACCATATCAAATCAACTCGGAATGAACTCAAATTTTGCACACAAGTACCAAATGACATAATAAAGCTATTTCAATTTCCGAAACTACAATCCAAATCCGATATCCTCAAAGTCAACTTTCGGTCAAACTTATGAATTTTCTAAACCTTTAAATTTCCAACTTTCGCCAATTAGTGTCGAATCCCTCTAGAAATATCCAAATGCAAATCTGGGCATATGCCTGAGTCCAAAATCACCATCCGAACCTAACGGTATCATCAAAACTGCAACCCAAGGTCAAATGCTAAAAATCTTATAGTTCATTCTTCTAAATCGATTCCGAATAACTTGAAAATCAAAACCGATGATTCACACAAGTTATAATATATCACATGGAGATACTCGTGCCCTCAAACCACTATGCGAAGTGCAAATTCTCATAGCGACCAGTCGGGTCGTTACATCCTCCCCCACTTAAACATACATTTGTCCTCGAACGTGCCAGGAGTCGTTCCAAAGCTAGCAAGTCACGGCGTAACCTTACCATGCACATACCCGGGGTTGATCCCACGTCATCCCGCTCCATATAAGCCTGCCAATACAACATAACTAGAGATCCTTACTTCAACCTTGGTCCTTTAACCTTAGAACCTAATCTCCAACATCCAGAATTCATTAACAGACCTGAATCTCACATCTACACACTGTATAAGTCTAAACAAGTGGTGCCAAGCCATAACTGTAGCCCAATGTGTAATCACATAATATACCCCATCATTCGAATACTCACCTCAGTAACTATTGACCATTATGGTTGTCCAAAAATTGAATTCGATACTGGTAGTAAACCTCATATCGATTAGAACCTTGTTCAAAACCTTCATACACTATTGATGATGAAAGAAACACGCATAATCTCTTAACCACTAATCTGATCAATAAGCCAAGAAGCTCACTCGTTCGATCACGGCCATTGCCCGAATCCTCGACAGGAATATAGTATCATCTTCCAAACATTCCTTATCCCAATACGATAGTACAAATCTCAGGTCTAGAAACTTCATCTTAGCCAATACAAGAAACCCCACTGACAAGTCTCAACAAAACAATCATATGGAGCCCATCACAATGTAGTTCCGTATACTCAACAAGTAATAATTTAGTCATGATAGATAATGGTAGAAAAGTTAAATAAGAAGACTACTAAGCAAGTTATGCAGGCAGGATAATTTTAACATTTTCCTATGAACTATTTTCAACAAAGTGGAAGAAAAAATACACAAAATAAGCATAAGGAGTTACATTTCACCACAATACTATTTTGGCGTGCAACCCGATCCCATCATATCAATCTACATAGGGTACCCATCGATCCATAATACTCGGGCTCATTGATCACTTGTGCATCAACAACCAACACAATAGAGTGCACAAAATATAATTTTGGTAAAATGATTAGGCATAAACAATAACGAGGAAGACAAGTACAACTATGGTGCAATAAACAAGTCAACATCACGAAGGCCATCTCGCCCATAACACTATAAGGCCTGAACAGAATTACAATATGCGTGCGAAGAACCATATAACCCTCACAACCCATCATAACACAAGAGAGAAATACATAACATAGACCAAGGTGCGAATAACATCTATTCCACGAGATGATATACCTGTGGTAACAACTATGCATGAGCAAGCAAATCCAATCCGATACAGAATCACATTATCACTAGGCTCACAAATAATCCCCAAACCAGATTCCGATCATTCTCGAACAGGTAAATAATCTTCCAACAGCCTATAGCAACCTTTCCATAACACATAACATTAATCACCCAATCCTCAACATTCCTTTATAATTCACAATCATGGAATAGTCTGCCAACGAGAACATCCCGTCTCTACTCGCTAGACCTTATATATACCAGAATTTCCATACCCGATCTCAACATCGCTACTCAAATAGCTGATACGTCATTTATACTCATCATCTTACAGAAAAATACCCATAAGTCAAAAGCAAACTCTCCTCCGACGAAGACAAATAGCGCCAGCATAATCTTAAACACCTGAAATCGTCCTTGTCATCAAGAACTCATATCCTTCCCTTCAAAACTAAATGGTAACCTTGTACATGTTGCTCTTCAACCCCACACAGCGCATCGCCTTTAACATGATTACTCGCAACACTAAAAGAATTCCATAATTAACTCTGAGCCATTAGCAAATTGAATATCTCACCACCCGGCGAACCTTTTATTTAACTCAATCTAGGAGAACATCACCACACACACAATATAGCTTCTATACCTGTAGCAAGCAACAACTCCGGCCATGATCATAACCATGATGAATTCATCGAGACTCATTAACACATAATCAAGTTGCCAGAACCGAATGCCTCTAACTCAACCGAGTCACACAGACTGCCACCTAAAAGTAACTCAATCCTATATAATCGCCTTGAAGGAAACTCTTTGGAACCCGAAGCCACTCATGTAGATCTTTCTTAACAAGGAAATAATGCAGATTCAATCCCCATTCGCTACCGATCTCAACCCTACCTGTAGACAAATTCAGAAGTCCTTAGAGGCTACATAAGACCTGGAACTCACCAAACCCTTCTCAATTACCACTCACCTTACTCTGATTTTTAATACACAGCTAATACGCATCGAGCAACCCGTATTTCACCATCACATGAATATTCGAAGAAACAACCAAGCAATCTCTCGGTCCAAAAACTAGTACTGCATATGATCCTAAAATTCGATCGTCATTAGCAGACTCCCCAACTTAGCCCCAAGCTATAGAACACCTCATCGTCCATCCAAAGTACTATATCCTTATATCATGCCTTGATTCTGCATGGCTATTTAATTAAATACTTCAAAACTCATATAATTCTGGTCATAGAACACTCCAAAGAAACTGCCAAGCGCTTATCCACCCTTGCAATATTCAAACAACTTCCCCAAATCATCACACAAGAGGTGGCCCACCAGCTATATTCAAATTGACACCATACCATGAACCCACCATAGTCACAATAGCTAGGGCCCCCAACCTGTGCTTACCAACCAAATATAAGAACCCACCTCGTACCACAAATGAATGACTGGAAGATTTAACATTGCATCTACTCCCGAGGCTAGACAGCACATCGTGATGATAATTGTCACAACCCAAATCGATGGGCCGCGACGGGTGCCCGAGTCCTACCGGTCAAACTCCCCTAAGCATGCGTCTAAGATATAAACCTGAATAACATCTGCTAAATTACGAGAATAATGTACATGAAGGAAATATTCCCAAAAAGGCATACATACATATACGTGCAACATACGTAGGACGAGCCGACAAGGCTGCTATAAATAACTATACATCTCAAAACTGTAAGCCGGCAAGGCCACAAATTATCCAACTAGACATACTGTCTGCAGACCTCTAATAGAAATATAATTGTACAAAGATAGGACTGAGCCACGTCATACCCATATATATATATATATATAGTACCAAAATCAAAAGCAGCTCTGGACCAAGTGGAGCACACCAACTTTCGCTGATCAGGGATCCTAAGAAGGGGGACCATCAGCTTGCCTACCTGCACCTGCGGGCATGAAACACAGGCCCAGTGAAATAGGGCGTCAGTACGAAAAATGTACTGAGTATGTAAAGCATGAAAAATTTGTACGTAAAAGGCATAGATGAAATATGGAATAAAGAAATCCATCTGTAAATGTGAATAACTTTATAAATTTTGAAACATTTATAGTGTTATACACGTGTATATAAATGTCGTGTCATGCATGGGTAAATATGTACATAACATCATCATGCCACTGAGGGCATCTCATCATATCATCTCGGCCACTGTGGGCAACATCATCAACATATACCAACTGATCAGGTGGTGGTGCATGTATAACGCCGTAACCTTTTCTCATATCCCATATACATATATTTACATATATACGCGTATATAACGCCATCTGGTCATGGGTTAATGTACATGTTTAAATGAATTAAATGCATGAAAAATATGTAATAATCTCAATAGTCCTTCCGGATAAACTTTTTTAACTACGTATTATTCTGAGACTCATGAACAGAAGATAATAATAATTCACATGGGAAATCAAGAATATAGACACCTGTATTTCTATGAATAGAGTAATTTATAGAAACTGTGCGTTTGCTCGTTTCTTCTGTATAATTTGGACCATGCCAAAAGAAAGAAAGGATGGCCTTAACATACCTGGAGTAGGGAAAACTCCGTATAATATTCCGTTGGAAACATTCGTTGATTGAACTTAAAACTTAAAATAAAATCGGATTAAGCTTCTGCTTTTTGAATTTCTTGAATGAAATTTCTCCGTACTTCTTAGCAATTCATGAACGAAATTGCTTCTGATTCCTTGAAATATTGGAACGAAATTGTTTCTGGTTCCTTGAAACTCTAAGACATCAAACCATGAAATATTTGAACGAAATTACTTTTTGGAATGGATAACGTTTCTTTGGTTCTCATTTTTGTTCCATAGGGAATTGTAACAAGAATTGTATAAGTCTTGTTTTGATAATCATCAATTCCCTCTTAAGCTTAGGTTGCCACCTAGGCATAAGTGACTACTTAGTCACTTCTTGATTTGTGGCTTCTTGCCACGTGTGATTTAATAATTTCTATCCACTTATTAGTTGACTAGGTAATGTCCCGTTATCTGATAATCAACCAATTATCCGTGCAATTTAAAAATTACCACAAATTGCTTAAAATTCTACATATTTTAATATACTTTATATATACTTTATATCTTATACTACTATGGTCATATGGTACCTTGGATGGTACTAGTTCATAATCACCGCTTATTATCGCTTGACCCATATTTTATCCCAAATTAGCCACTTTCAACAAAACTCATTTTCTTTAATTCGTGTACCCTTTGTCCTTCATGACACTTATTTATCGCTTGTTATAAATAGCGTAAATACGTTATCGTCAAGATGATCTCATCCCTGAGCCTACGTCAATTAACTAAAGACGAAACTTTTAACGTACGAAAATACGAGATGTAACATCCTCCCCCCCCCCCCCCCCCC
>MU710023.1:30013-41353 GCA_026770625.1 Nicotiana glauca
CCCTGGGGTCTATATAACTTTGGCAGGGTCACCTTCGTAATAACTCTACTACCTAATCTTCCTATAGAAACTCAATAATTCAACACCATATAGGATCACAATCATCAATAATGACAATGGCCTCACACGACCAACGACAATAACTGACACCAGAATCCATACACGTACCTTAAGGTTATGACGTCTCAGTCAGACCCTTCTCTGGAAGAGGAAATAAGTAGGGATATCTAGACTTCATGTCTTCCTCGGCCTCCCAAGTTATTTCTTCCACATTGTTGTTCCTCCAAAGTACTTTCACGGAGGCTACCTCCTTATTCCGTAGCTTGCGGATTTGTCGGTCTAGGATGGCAACCGAAATTTCCTAGTAAGACAAAACCTCTGTAATCTGTACATCATCCGTGGGCACCACTCAGGTAGGATCGCCAATGCACTTCTGTAACATAGATACATGAAAAACTGAATGTGCATACTCCAACTCTGAGGGCAATTCTAACTCATAAGCTACTTGGCCTACTCTCCGAATGATCCTATAAGGCTAAGTTTTCCTTTCTTGCCAAACCTCATCACACCCTTCATAGGTGACACCTTTAAGAACACCCAGTAATCAATCCCGAACTCTAAATCTTGTCTCCGTACGTCAGAATATGACTTCTGACGACTCTAAGCTGTCAATAGTCAATTCTGAATCAACTTTACTTTTTCTATGGCTTGCTGAACCAGGTCTGGACCATGTAACCCAGATTCTCGAACATCAAACCACCCTATAGGTGACCTACACTTCCGGCGGTAGAGAGCTTCGTATAGAGCCATCTGAATACTGGAATGGTAGCTATTATTATATGCAAACTCAATTAGCGGCAGATGATCATCCCAGCTACCTTTGAAGTCTATCACACAAGCTCATAACATATCCTCCAGTGTCCGAATAGTACGCTCATCCTATCCGTCTGTTTGGGGATGAAATATTGTACTAAGACTTACTTGAGTCCCCAATCCTTTTTGGAAGGACCTCCAAAAGTTAGTTGTAAATTGAGCTCCTCTATCCGAGATAATAGATATAGGGACACCATGCAGTCGTATTATCTCCTTAATATAAAGCCTTGCATAATCCTCTGAGGAATATGTAGTCCTAACGAGTAGAAAATAGGTTGACTTTGTAAGCCTATCAGCAATCTCCCATATCAAATCGAACTTATGCTGGGTATGAGGTAAGCCTACGATGAAATCCATATTGATTACTTCCCATTTCCAAGTCGGAATCTCCATAGCTTGCAATAACCCACCAGGTTTTGATGCTCAATCTTAACCTACTGACAGTTAGGACACTAAGCAACAAATTCTGCTATATCCTTTTTCATTCCTTCCCACCAATATACTTCCCTAATATCATGATACATCTTTGTTACTCCTGGATGGATAGAATAACGAGAATAGTGAGCTTCTCCCATAACCTGCCGACGCAGCCCTGCAACATTAGGCACACATAATCGCCCTTGATATCTAAGGACTCCATCTTCTATAATTTCAAATGGTGTCTTCTCCTTCTGAAGAGTGGTATCCCTATAATAAACTAACACAAGATCCTCGTACTGTCGTTCCTTTACTTCAGTTACTAAAGAGGATGTTATCGTATCCTGAATAGTAATTCTAATATCACCTCAGTCCAGTAACCGAACTCCAAGACTACCTAGCTGATGAAATTCATGGGCCATTCTCCTATTTTCTGGCTATAAATACGACAAGCTACCCATAGATATACGGCTGAGGGCATCTGCTACTATGTTCGCCTTCCTCGGATGGTATAAAATATCAATGTCATAGTCTTTAAGTAGTTCCAACCATCTCCTTTGATGTAGATTCAATTCCTTTTGCTTGAAGATGTACTGGAGTTTCTTATGATCCGTATAGATATCAACATGAATGCCATACAAGTAGTGCCTCCATATCTTTAGTGCATGAATCACCGCGCCTAACTCTAAATCGTGTGTCGGGTAGTTCTTCTCATGCTTTCTTAGTTGTCTAGAAGCATAAGCCACAACCTTACCATGCTGCATCAGCACACAACCCAACCCAATGCCTGAAGCGTCACAATAGATAACGTAACCATCGGTCCCTTCTAGAAGTGTTAGAATCGGTGCTGATGTTAATCTATCCTTTAATGCCTGGAAACTCCGTTCGCAAGCATCAGTCCATTGAAACTTTGCTCCCTTCTGAGTCAACTTTGTCAAAGGTGTTGAAAGGGAAGAAAATCCTTCTATAAATCTCCTGTAATAACCTGCCAAACCGAGAAAGCTACGAACCTCTGTCGGTGTTGTAGGTCTAGGCCAAGTCTTCACTGCCTCAATCTTTTGTGTATCCACCCGGATGCCTTCACCTGAAATGATATGCCCAAGAAAAGCTACAGAGTTTAACCGAAATTCACATTTAGAGAATTTTGCATACAACTTCCCTTTTGTAGATTTCTGAGCACAATACGCAAATGATCTGCATGTTCAGCCTCTGAACGAGAATACACCAATATATCATCGATAAATACAATTACGAACAGATCTAAAAAGGGCCTGAACACACGGTTCATCAAATCCATGAATATTGCTGGGGCATTGGTCAAACCGAACGACATAACACGAAACTCAAAGTGCCCGTATCTAGTCTTAAATGCTGTCTTCAAAATATCTTCATCCTTAACCCTTACCTGATGGTACTCGAATCTCAAGTCTATTTTTGAAAAACACTTGGCACCTTGCAATTGATCAAATAAATCATCAATCCTCGGGAGCGTTGATCATTACCTTATTCAACTGTCTATAATCAATACACATCCGTAAGGAACCATCTTTCTTCCTTATAAATAACACATGTGCTCCCCACGGTGATGTACTAGGTCTGATAAAGCCTTTTTCAAGCAAGTCTCTTAGTTGTTCCTTTAACTCTTTCAGCTCCGCAGGGGCCATTCTATAGGGAGGAATAGATATTGGATGAGTATCTGGTAGTAGATCAATGGAAAACTCAATTTCTCGCTCTGGTGGAAGACCTAGAAGTTTATCGGGAAAAATATCGGGAAACTCATTAACCATTGGGATGGACTGAATGGTTGGTAACTCCACTTCTATATCCTGAACACGAACTAAGTGATAAATACAACCCTTTCTGATCATCTTCCTTGCCTTGAGATAGGAATTGAATCTTCCTCTCGGTGATGTCGTATTACCATTCCACTCCAAAATAGGCTGCCTTGGAAATTAAAATTGGACTATCTTTGATCTACAATCAACGTTGGCATAACACGAAGCCAACCAATCCATACCCATTATAGCATCAAATTCTACCATATCTAACTCAATTAGGTCTGCTACGGTAGATCAACCATGAACTACTATTATACAACCCCTATATACTTGCTTAGCTATCACCGAGTCCCCAACAGGTGTAGACACCTTAAAAGGTTTAATAAATTCAGGTTTTATTCCAAACTTACTAGCAACCAACGGAATTAAAATATGATAAGGTGGAACCTGGGTCAATAAGTGCATATACATCATATGAGGAGACTGATAATATACCTGTAACAACATCAGGCGATGACTCCTGGTCCTGTTGTCCTGCCAACGCATAAATACGGTTCTGAGGACTACTCGAGCTAGATTCTCCGCCTCTGCCTCTACCACGACTCATTGGTTCTTGTGGACTTTGCCCATGGGGGCGTACTGATGATGACGAACCAACTACAGATCCCGCTGGCTGAGCTATGCCTGCATCACCTCTCATCAGACAATCCTTCATAACGTGGCCCAGATAACCACAAGTATAACAATACCTAATCCCATACAACACTGCCCAGTATGCTGCTCACCATATTGAGCACATCGTGGCAAAGACGACCTCATCTAATTTGACTCACCCCTATACTGAGATCCTGAGGCCCTAAAATTTTGACCAGACCCTGAATATGATGAACGATCAAATCTCTTACCACCAAACTGAGGGGGCGCGCTAGCCCATGGCTGGATTGGATACCTCGTGTATTGCTACCTCTAACTATCTCGAAACTCACCAGAAGGACCCGAAGACCCTGCTATCTTATTCTGGGCCCTATCATGCTCACGATCGGCCCTCTATTTCTATTTACTCTCCTCTACACCGTGAGCGTATGCCTGAATACGAGAAATATCCATGTCTGGCAGAAGTGAGACCGACATACAATTATTAAGCAAGTGAGGCTCTAATCCCATCACGAACTGGTGAACCCGATCCTCCATCTTAGATACAATCGTGGGTGCATACCTAGCCAATGAATCAAACTGAAGACTGTACTCCCGAACACTCATGTTACCCTGCCTAAGGGTCAAGAACCTATCAACTCTGGCCCGTCTAAGCCGTGGTGGCAGATAATGATGAACAAAAGCTTCTATAAACTCCTGCCATACTGCTAGCGGGGAATTCTCACCTCTGGACAATTACTAAGACTCGTACCAATTAACTGCAACATCTCGGAGTCTATAGGAAGCTAGCTTAACTGACTCAGTCGCAGTGGCCTTCATTACCCTTAACAACCTCTGCACTCTATCAATAAATACTTGAGGGTCCTTATTCGGATCTTCCCCAGTGAATACCGGAGGGTCTAAATTAATGAAGTCACAAACCCTCGTATTGACAGACCTATCTACATGACCAATACCTATTTCCTGACGCCGAGCCTGCGCGGTTACTAATCGGGTTAATAGCTGAATAACATCTCTCATCTCCTGACCCAGTGTATCTGGCTAAGGTGTCGAATATACAGGGGCGGGCGCGGGCGCTGATGCCCCTCGGTGCTCTTCTGGAAAGGGAGGGGTATGTGAAGTTTGAGATAGAACCTGACCATGAGACTCTCCCCAAGCCCTGGTAACTCGTGGCGCTCGACTAGTAGTCTCACCGGCCACAGACTTTCCCATCTAGGTGGACATACTCTTTGGAGGCATCGCTGAAATATAACGTATCATTAGGAACATGAATTCTTATATCGCACGATCTGAGATAAAAAGAGAGGATAACATCCTATATGTCCTGTAGCCTCATGTCTATAAGTGTAATGCACAACACACCTATAAACAAGACTCTACTAGACACGGTCTATAGACAACTCTAGGACAGAACTACTCTGATACCACTTTTGTCACGACCCAAATCGATGGGTCACGACGGGTGCTCGAGTCCTATCTATCAAACACCCCTAAGCATGCGTCTAAGATATAAACCTGAATAACATCTGCTGAATTACGAGAATAATATACATAAAGGAAATCTGCCCAAAAAAGGCATACATACATATACGTGCAACATACGTAGGGCGAGCCGACAAGGCTGCTATAGACAACTATACATCTCAAAACTGTAAGCAGGCAAGGCCACAAACTATCCAACTAGACATACTGTCTACATACCTCTAATAAAAATATAATTGTACAAAGACGGGACTGAGCCACGTCATATATATATATATATATATATATATATATATCATACCAAAATCAAAAGCAGCTCCGGACCAAGTAGAGCACGCCAACTTTCGCCGATCAGGGATCCTAAGAAGGGGGACCGTCAGCTTGCCTACATGTACCTGCGGGCATGAAACGCAGGCCCCGTGAAATAGGGCGCCAATACGAAAAATGTACTGAATATGTAAAACATGAAAATCTGTACGTAGAAGGCATAGATGAAATATGGAATAGAGAAATCTAGCTGTAAATGTGAATAACTTTGTAGATTCTGAAACATTTATAGTGTTATGCACATGTATATAAATATTGTGTCATGCATGTGTATAGGTGTACATAACATCATCACGCCACTAAGGGCATCCCATCATATCATCTCGGCCACTGTGGGCAACATCATCAACATATACCAACTGATCAGGTGGTGGTGCATATATAATGCCGTAACCTTTTTCTATATCCCATATATATATATATTTACATATATACGCATATATAATGCCATCTGGTCATGGGTCAATGTATATGTATAAATGAATAAAATGCATGAAAAATATGTAAGAATCTCAATATTCCTTCCGGATAAACTTTTTTAACTGCGTATTATTCTGATACACATGAACAAAAGATAATAATAATTCACATGGGGAATCGAGAATATAGACACCCCTAGTATTTCTATGAATAGAGTAATCTATGGAAACTGCGAGTTTGCTCGTTTCTTCTGTATAATTTGGACTATGCCAAAAGAAAAAAAGGATGGCCTTAACATACCTAGAGTAGGAAAAACTTCATATAATATTCCGTTGGAAAACTTTCGTTGATTGAAATTAGAACTCAAAAAAAAATTGGATTAAGCTTCTGCTTTTTAAATTTCTTGAACGAAATTTGCCTCTGCTTCTTAGCAATTCATGAACGAAATTGCTTCTGATTCCTTGAAATATTGGAACGAAATTGTTTCTGGTTCCTTGAAGCTCTTAGACATCAAACCATGAAATATTTGAACAAAATTACTTTTTGGAATGGATAACGTTTCTTTGGTTCTCATTTTTGTTCCATATGTAATTGTAACAAGACTTGTATAAGTCTTGTTTTGATAATCATCACTTCCTCTTAAGCTTAGGTTACCACCTAGGCATAAGTGACTACTTAGTCACTTATTGATTTGTGGTGATTTAGTAATTTCTATCCACTTATTAGTTAACTGGGTAATATCCCATTACCCGGTAATTAACCAATTACTTGTGTAATTTAAAAATTACCACAAATTGCTTAAAATTCTACTTATTTTAATATACTTTATATATACTATATACCTTATACTATCGTGGTCATTTGGTATCTTGCATGGTACTATTTTATAATCATCGCGTATTATCGCTCGACCAGTATTTTATCACAAATTGACCACTTTCAACGAAACTCGTTTTCTTTAATTCGTTTACCCTTTATCCTCTATGACACTTATTTATCGCTTGTTATAAATAGTGTAAATACGTTAACGTCAAGATGATCTCATCCCCGAGTCTGCGTCAGTTAACTGAAAATGAAACTTTTAACATACGAAAACGCGATATGTAACGATAATCAAGCATCCATATCCCTTCGTAATCCATCTGCAGCATCATAGATCATCGAAGCATAACGAATACTAATGTGCCTCATCACATATCAATGAATGGAAATAATCAAATCATAAATTTCAAGCTGAAACAAAGGCGTACGATGAGGAAAGAAGAAAGGGAAATTTTCCTAAATGCCCCATAGCCTCCCGAAGATAGATATGGACGTCATCATACCGATCCACAAGACTTTACTAGTCACTTTCTCATGACTCGTAGAATCTATGAACCTCGTGCTCTGATACCAACTTGTCACGACCCAAAATTCACTAATCGTGATGGTACTTAACTCGACCCGCTAGGTAACCCAACTAACAGTCAATACAATTCAAATGAGATTTATATAAAAATAATGAAGAATTATCTGAACCTTTATATATTAACCAAAGAAATGGTAGTACGAATCATGAACTTCTAAGACTTGGTATTCATAAAGCTGGTACAAATAATTACAGGATCTGTTTGAAAGTTACATAAATAGATTAGCAAAATGTAAAGCTACCAAGGACAAGTGGCAACTATATCCGGAATGAACAAATATCTTCAAAGTCAACTCCCGATATCACCAGCAGCTCCGCTCCAAAAATTTGCACGCAAGGTGCATAAGTGTAGTATGAGTACAACCGACCCCATGTACCCAGTAAGTATCTTGTCTAACCTCGTCAAAGTAGTGACAAGCTTTTTAGTTAAAAGATACTCACTAATATAGCATGTACAGTAAACTAGCAGTAGAACAATACTACAACGTAACAGAAAAGAGTATGCGAAACGAATATGAAAAGCAATAACTGAGTACTAGAAGAAATTACAATTTAACATTTTACAATATCTCGACCAATCTTTTCCTTAGTGCAAAACCAATAAACCACGATAGTCACTCTATAACTTTCATAACGGGAGAAATGTACTCAGATATCAAGTCAATTGCACGGAAATACCCTTCGTGTATTTATCTTATCCTCACTGAATATGCGTATAACAGTATCAACTGGATGACAGAAATGTTGATAACAGTAATGACATAGAAGAAAATACGCAAGTAGCAATAATGAACGAGGATATATATATGGGAAATAGTAATAGACTAGATGGAAGGCATAGGAGTAACAACAGCAGTTAGGAAAAAGGAATATAAATTTCAACTAACTAGCATGGTGGAGTCTTAGATATAGATATAACAAATAAAAAGGGAACACATGATCTTTATAAGTTGACAAGTATAGACATGAATGTAATTATAACAACAGAAAGTAGGCATGGTATTTGCAAGTTAAGCAAGTAGAAGGCATGGGCAACATAACAACAATAGAGATAGAGAAAAAGGACAGGGCAATAACGACAAGTCACATAAGTATAACAATAACAACTCAATGTAGAGGCATGAATGTATGCATGAGGAAAATATATCACAACATGATGCATTTCCCTCATCCTCGCCTGCACGAAAATGCCTATCGTGCCATGAACTTGTGATAATATAACAACATAATGATATAAATGAAATGGCATGACATCGCCCTTCCTGGTATTACTCACATGACATGGCACGACATCACCCTTCGTGCTTTACTGTCAAATGGAATAGAACGACATCACCCTTCGTGCTTTACACTCACAAGACATGGCACGGCATCACCCTTCGTGCTTTACACTCACATGACATGGCACGACATCACCCTTCGTGCTTTACTCTCAAATGGAATGGCACGATATCACCCTTAGTGCTTTACACCCTTCCTCACATGATAATATATACAATTTTTCGGTATAACTCTTCGTTCTTTACGCTCTTCCTTACCAAGCATATGTATATCAATGACAAATAAGGTAGGTGTAACGACCTGGTCGGTCATTTTAAGAATTAAGTTATGTTCGGTAGTATAAGGTCTTGAGTGGCTTTGTATTAGGTGTATTGACTTGCGTGCATGGTCGAGTTCAGTTACCGGATGATTCAGAGTCAAATTGGAAGAATGATTCTAGTTTTGGAAGCTTAAGCGGTAAGAGTTGATCGGAATTTAACTTTTGTGTAAATAGCTCCAGAATGGGTTTTGGATGATTCAAAAAGCTTTTTATGGTAATTTTGGACTTAGGCGTGCGTCCGGGTTTGGATTTGGAGGTCCGTAGGGTAATTTGAAGCATTTCGGCGAAAGTTCGAAATGTTGAAGTTTGCAAGATGGAGAAGTTTGACCAATAGTTGAATTTTGTGATATCGGGCTCGTAATGCGGTTCTAAGAGTTTCAAAAGCTCTGTTATGTCATTTGGTACTTGTCTGCCAAATTTGGCATCATTCCGGGTTGATTTGATAGGTTTCGGCACGAGTTTTAGAAGTTGGAAGATTTGAAAGTTCATAAGTTCGATTCATGGTGCGATTTGTAGTTTTATCGTTGTTTGATGTGATTTGGGACGTCGATCGAGTTTGTATTAGGGTATGGAACTTTTTGGTATGCTTGGACGGGTCCCCGGAGGCCCCGGGCGTGTTTCAGACGAGTTTCAGATGTTTTGAATAGGTCTGGTTCTGGTATTTTTGCACCTGGGACACTTTGGAGCGCAGGTGCAGCTCCGCTTCTGCGTGAGCCTGGTCGCTTCTGCAATCATTGAGGCCTAGGATCTAGCTCTCTTCTACGGATGCCGGCACGCAGGTGCGAAGGCCGCTTCTACGGTTGAGATATCGCATCTGCGAAGGAGTCCGCTTCTGCGCTCCTGTCATCGCTTCTGCGGCGCCGTTGGTGTCCGCAGATGCTGACCTAGGTTTGGTAAGTCAATTTCGCAGATGCGAACGTCTTCTCGCAAATGTGTTAGCGCAGATGCGCTTATTTGTCCGCAGATGCGGATTTCTGGGCAGAGAGTTTATATTCGAGGGTTTTCGCATTTTCTCCATATTTTGAGTTTTAGACTTCGGTTTTGGGAGCTTCTTTGTGGGGTTTTCAAGAAAATCGATTGGGTAAGTGTCTTCACCTAGAATTTATTATATTCCATGATTTTATCTTTATTTTTATCATTTAATTTGTGTTTAAGTTAAGGAAAATGGAGTTGTTTGAAGAAAATTTTCAAAATGAAAAATCAAAATATTGGTATCAAAAATTTATAATTTTGGAATGGTTGAACTCATATCGGAATGGGTGTTCAGATTTTCTGAAATTTGGCGGATTTCGAGGTGCAGTCCCGGGGTTCGATTTTTAGATTTTGATAAAGATTGAGGCTTTATCATACAGAATAGTTTCTTATGAGTTTTATTTATACTTCGAATTTATTTCGGTTAGATTTGAGCAGTCCGAAGGTCATTTCATCCGAGGAGTTCATTTTAGAGTATTAGTTTGTTTTCTTTGAGGTAAGTATCCTGCCTAACTTCGTGTGGGAGAATTACCCCTTAGGATTTGAGTCTGTTATGCTAATTGTAGTCCATGTATACGAGGTGACGAGTATGTGCTCGGGCTTATTTGTAGAAAGTTTTCCTTTAGGGTCTTAGGTTCTTATATTCACTGAATATGAAATTGTTTTGTTATGATTAAGTTTTCTTAATTGCTAGTTCACTCTACCTGCTTTAACTAGAATTAATCGTGTCATGATCCACTCTTATTACCTATTTGACTTTTATATGACTTAACTGAAGATTGTTATTTCTTCTATTTCCATGCTATTGTTTCCTAACCGCTTATCTTTATTTGAAATTATTATTATCTCTTATGTAATTGCTTATCCTTAATTGAGGTCATGACTATCCTTTCAATTGCTTATCCTTAATTGTAATAGTTGTACCTCTTTTGTGAGTGCTAAATCCTAAATGAAGCTAGTTATCCTTTATCTTAGTTGATTTATCTTTATTTGGAATTATTAACTCGTGATATCTCCCTTATTGTTGAACTTTACTTTGTGGGACCGTGGTTACATGTTATTTCTCTCTTAATGAGCTGTTCTTATTATGACTAGTATTCTCTAGTGTGGTTATTCCTTGTGAACTAGATTTACCCTTTCCTTGTGATCAAAGTCCTTGAGTTGACTTACTTGTCGTACTCTTGTATTTATTTTCATTGTTGCTGTTGTATTTGTTTTTGTGATGCACGAGGTTTCTGTTGTGTAGTTATCATTATGATGTACGAGGTTTCTGTTGCGCGGTTGTTGTTATTGTGATGCACGAGGTTTCTATCGTGCAACTGTTACTGTTGATATTTGCACATGCAGCATGATAAGGCGGGATATATATATATATATATATATATATATATATATATATATATATATAT
>MU710023.1:42817-59248 GCA_026770625.1 Nicotiana glauca
GGCAAGACAAGGTGGTGTCACACCTCTCTTTTTTACCCGAAAAGGGTATAGGGGAGTTTTTCCAATTAAAGTGACAATAATCGAAACAAGATTATTTATATCAAATTCAGAGTCGCCATTTGGGATAATTTATGGTGTCCCAAGTCACCGGTTTAAAATCACGAATCGAGGAACGTTTGACTCTATTTTATAGTCCGCGAAACATAGAAATCAGGGTAAGGAATTATGTTAACCCCGAGAGAAGGTGTTAGGTATTCCCGAGTTTCGTGGTTTTAGCACGGTCGTTCAACTATTATTAATTAGCCAAATTATCTGATTAATAACATATTTGTATACCTATTATGCATTTTTAGCTTCAAATACTTTTAATTATTTATGGAATAGTTTCTGGAACAAGTTACGATTGTCGTACACTTGTTTGTTTGGGAACATATTACAAACCACGCTACATGAAATGCACCAACGATTTGTGACATGTTTATTTATTATTTGAATTTGTTATGATCGGGTCGCATGAAATGCACACTCGAATTTGGGAATTATGCCTCCTAACTATATCACGGAAACTGTATCCATAGTCACGATGATTTATTATAGCAAGCCTAAAGCAAACTACGAGTATTCATATTTAAACTAAGTTTGAAATTCAATATAAAGCTACTAATTGTAAATGCATTGGGAGATAAGCTAAGCCTTTATTTGAGAAGAACTGGGCCAACATTAGGCCCAATACATTGTCTTAAAGGATCTATAAGAGAAATATGGCGGGTGGGAACTGGGCTCGAAGTTGAGCCCAGGAATGAGGACAAGGGGGCAAGCGGCCTTAGCAGCTTCGATTGGGCCAATACCAGGACCAACTTATCAAGGAAAATCCTTCAATGTTAAAAGCTATTTTTTATTATACTAACAGAAAACTAAATGGATAAAAATTGCTGAAGATAATTGGGCTTAAAATTGAGCCCAAAAGTGAAAGAAGACAAGAGCAGAACACGTTGAGCTTGGTTCCAACCGGGCTGCCTCATCTGGGCTAAAGATAGGCCCAATTACTCCCAGCAGGAGGGCCTTCGACTTTGAGGCCCATTTGAGGCTCAATTACCTCTAAAAACATTACATAAATTCTAGAAAAAAAATCAAAAATGCTAAACAAATATATTATAGGCCTTAATTCATCACCATGCCATTAGTAACAGCAATATAAACTTAAACTAACCCAAACTACCAATTAATTACACTGAAATCAGACGTGTAATCACTTCACTCGCAACTGGAGATTCGAATATCACCTAGCAATTTAACATCGAATAACCTTTGAAATTGTATGGAAATACACCATGGCAAGCATACTAATCAGCAGACCCTTCCAGCGAACACACAAGAAGAAATGAGCTAGTAACATTATATAATCATCCTAGACTTCCAAATGAATCCACCACATGAAGGATAAACTGCTAAAACCATTCAATACTAATTGTCCCAACATATTTATACATCAGAATCTGTCTATATTGGAATTTTTTATTTCTTTGGCAGTAATGAACCATTGGTCATCAGACTATAACTAAACAAAATGAATGAAGCTCAATCAATGAAATAATAGACAAACCTAATCTAAACAATCAAAGAAAATATCCTAATGACTATAATGGAAGTTTCAGCAGTAGCTTTCAGAAAGTTTCCAGATCTTCCATATACGCCCAGAATTCCATTTTTAGCATTGAATCCTGTGGGTCTGACCAGGTCGAGGATCATATCCACAATGAGCATGGCTTCACACATGTTAACAACAATACTACAAACTAAGCTAATAAATATAAGAATATTGGACCATAATGAATCAAAAGAAACAGTATACATAAACTCAATCACAAAGATAACAAATACTGCATTTAACACATAAGAAACATATTTTTCATAGCATAAGAAATATTGAAGTAAGAGGGAATTACATGGTCAAAGAGAACTTAAATTCTATTGTATTTATGAATGAATTTACATTCATGTCAAATTAGATTTCAAATACTTAAATACAAGGTAAGATGTTTACCTAGTTGTTTAAGAACTGCTCCAAAATACTAAGTGAAGGCAGGTAGTTCAGCAGCAAAGAAACAACAATAATAATGAATAATCAGCTTCGGTATCAGATCACACTTCAGTTTTAGAACCCAGAAATCCAAAGGAGACTACTCCAGATTTTTGTGAAGATGAATAAAAACAAATAAAAGAATAAGCTGGATTTTTAGAGAGTTTTTCAGATCCCTTTTTTCGTGTCTTGAGTGAGGGGAAGGTTATGAATATATAAGAGATGAAAAAATCCCATGTGCTCCTAAGGATAAGGAAATTATTCCCTCAAAATAGCCCTAAGAGAATCTTTTCTAACAGAAATGGGACAGCTAGATGTTCCTTATTGGTTTCAGTATTTTGTACTGGCCAAATAAGGCCAGCTGTCTATGTTCCAGAATCCTCTACTTGCCTTATCTTAATTTCCTGCTTACACGCCCTTCCAATGACCCTCCCTTAAGTTTTCTTTTTGTTCAATTGACCCCTAGAAGTGTATAACGATTTACAAATCATAGCAAACAAAAATAAATCAAGCAAATATCAGCAAACAAGAAAACTAGACAGTGCAATTAAATCTTAGAGCGTCAAACATCTGAAAACTTAAAATAAACCTAAAACCTAAAATGAACCAGATTCATGATGGACTCCATAAGAACTCTTATTCAATGAGACTATTAAGTTCAGAAACAAATATTTTTGATGATTAACATAGACAAAATGAGTCAAACAAATAACAACCTAAAACAAGCAAACTAAGTGGGAACAACAATTATAAAGAAGAAAAGGGAAGAACAAAAGAAATAAAAGAAAATACCATAAAGATCTATCCTAAATAGTTGCAAACTTGGATTGAACTTGGTGGGGTTGAAATGACCAAATTTGCACGTCCAAATCGGAGGCAGAGGTGAACCTAGGGTTTCAAACCTAGATTCAGAATTGACGAAACAATGGTGGAGTTTTTGAGAAATTGACAACGGATTAAGGTTTAAGGGCATGGGAGGAGTGTGAAGTGTGATTTTAGAGTTGTTTAGGCAAACTAGGGTTCTGGATTTCAAATTTTGGATTTGGATTTGATAGATTTGGGTGGTGATTTGGGGAAGATTGTTGATGGATTGGTGTTTAAGGGGTTGTGGAGAATGTGGAGGGTAATTTTAGGGTGGTTTGGTGACCGGTCGCCGCCGTGAGGCGATTTCCGACGGCAAAAAGCGGTGAAGGCAGTGAAGGATTTGGGGGCGTCTAGGGTTAGCTAGGTTAGAGACGGGTGGAAACGGGGAGGGGTTTCTAGGTTTGGGAGGTTAGATGGGGAGTTCAGACATTTATATTTGAAGGGGAAAGTCAGTTCCCAACTGTTGGATCATTGAAGATCAATGGTTGAGATTCAATTGGACAAAACGATGTCGTTTGGGAGTTAAGGTAGCTGGACCGGGTAGAGGGGAGTTGGGCCTGGCGGGTGGGAAGGGAAACTTGGGCTCAAGGGTGGTTTTGACCCAATTAGGACCCAACAAAATTTTTCCTTCTTTTTCTTTCTTATCTGCTCTTTTCTCTTTTTTATCTTTTTCTTGGTTTAAGCTTATTAATCAATTAAAAAACCTAAACTAAAAGTCTAATTTGTAAAACTACATTAATTGTTTATTCTTAACATAAAAATAATTAACTAACTTAAAGCTAAATGAAAGAGAAATTACTAATTTGCAACTAAAAGCTAAAAATGCAAAAATGGCTAATACTTTTTTTATTTTTTGTCTAATAATGCAATTAATTAACAAACTAAATCTAAATATACAAATATTAATCTAAAAATGCAATGCATGAAATTTGAATATTTTTAGGGTATTTTCTTTGATTTTAAAATATTGAAATGCACTAAATGCAAACAATTTAACAAATATTCCTAAAAATTCCATAAAAATTAAAATAAATTAGAAAAGTTTATTTTGTGACTTTGTAGGAGTATTTTGGTCGGGCAAAAATTACGTGCTCATAGCTGCCCCTCTTTGCTCGGAAACACGAACAGTTTTCGGGCAAAGATAAAGTGAGCGAATACGAGTGATTTTTGCCCGTTTGGGTACTCCATGGGAAGCATTTTGAAAAGTTTGACCGAACCTTGTTATTGAGATTGCCTACATATCCTTGGCTATAAAGGAATCAGGTCAGTATAGTTCTAGAAGTTTTGATAGCTGGAACTATCGGGAAGATGTGATTTCACTGTTGCTGCTGCTGTTGTTGCTTGCCGAACTCCTTATTACACCAAAACCAAAATAAAAAGAAGCTACGGAAATCTATGATATACGAGTTACAATATTCCTATCTATATGTCTTCAATCTTGATCTTGAAACTTCTGTACTTCTACCGTGCATCTTGAACTGTTGACTCACATTCTCGAGGTGAGCTTCTGTTATCTCTAACTTGAATTGATCCCATTCTTCAGGCGAGTTCCTATTGTTGTCTTGGACTTAACTCTGAAATATGTTCCCTCGTTCTCCAAGTGGACGCCTTAAAATTTGAAATCAATTCCCTTGTCCTCCAAGTTGGCGCCTCATGCTGACCTTAAAATTTGAAATCAATTCCCTTGTTCTCCAGGTGGGCGCCTGATTCTTGAACTTGAAATAAATTCCCTTGTTCTTCGGGGGGGGGGGGGGGGCGCCTGACGCTTAAACTTGAGATGAATTCCCTTGATCTCCAGGCGGGTGCCTGATGCTTAAACTTCAAATGAATTCCCTTTGTTCTCCAGGTGGGCGCCTGATGCTTAAACTTGAAATGAATTCCCTTGTTCAATATGTGGGCGCCTGATGCTTAAAATTGAACTGAATTCCCTTGTTCTCCAGGTGGGCGCCTTATGCTTAAACTTGAAATGAATTCCCTTTTTTCTCCAGGTGGGCGCCTGATGCTTAAACTTCAAATGAATTCCCTTTTTCTCCAGGTGGGCGCCTGATGCTTAAACTTGAAATTAATTCCCTTGTTCTCCAGGTGGGCGCATGATGCTTAAACTTGAAATAAATTTCCTTTGTTCTCCAGGTGGGCGCCTGATGCTTAAACTTGAAATGAATTTCCTTGTTCTCCAGGTGGGCGCCTGATGCTTAAACTTGAAAAGAATTTCCTTGTTCTCCAGGTGGGCGCCTGATGCTTAAACTTGAAATGAATTCCCTTGTTCTCCAGGTTTGTCGCCTGATGCTTAAACTGTAAATGAATTCCCTTGGTTCTCCAGGTGGATGCCTGATATTGTGACAAAATAAAAGAAATTGTTCTGCCCCAGTTCGGTACCGGGAACATCTATGAGTGTTAATCGAATCTTTTATCAAAAAGAGCTATAAGAACATAAAAGCTAAATCCCATTATCCAGGAGGGCCCTAAAAATTAAAATTAAATCTTATCTTAAGAGTGAAAATTTCAAAGCTAATCTACTTCCTAAAGGTAAAACTTACGCTAAATCTCATTATCTAATGAAGGTCTTAAAAACTTAAAAATAAATCCCATTATCCAGGAGAGTCATGACAACATAAAACTACATTCCATTATCTAGGAGGGTCCTGAAAACTTAAAATAATATCCCATTATCCAGGAGGATCCTGAAAACTAAAAATAAATCTCATCTCAAGAGTGAAAACTTGAAAGCTAAATTCTATTTCCTAAAAGTAAAACTTACGCGAGGTCTCATTATCTATGAGGGTCATAAAAACTTAAAACTAAATTCTATTATCCAAGAGGGTCCTGACAACTTAAACTATATCCCATTATCCAGGATGGTCCTGAAAACTTAAAATTAAATCCCATTATCTAGGAGGGTCCTGAAAACTAAAATTAAATCCCATTATCCAGGAGGGTCCTGAAAACTTACAGCCGAACCTTTATGGCACATGCTTTCCTCACGGAGGGTTCCTCTAGAACACGAAATTTCCTGCCGCTGTTTCAATCAAAGAAAATCTTATCGGTTTGATAATGTAGCGGTTAGTTTGCGGCATTCTTTCTGAAGGTGGCCTTTCCACTGCCATGCTTTGTTCCGTTTAACTACCTTGGGCTAGCAAAGAATTGTTTGACTTTGACCGAACCTCAAACACAGAACCCTAAATGACCCGAGTAGCTTACACTTAACCTATTATTTAACAACTCTATCTTGCCACTTTTGAACCATTATACTTCCTCAAAATTACTGAGCCATTTGACCACTTGAACTCCCATTAAAACTTTATTGCTTATTCTGAATCATGCCATTTGTGATATGCTCTGGCTGGAATTTTTCTTTATGCAATTGAAAGTTGGTAATAGGCTTTGAAATCCTTTCTTTCTTTCTTGCTTAACAAGGCTACCATTGAGAAATATTTAGAGAAGTAGCCATAAAAGAAAATGAAACGAAGTGACTTCGAGAATTTAGGAATAAAGAAGAAAATTTAAAACCAAGATGACTATTTGAGGAAGAATGGAAAAGAGACTTATCTAAGTGAAGCAGCTGGCACCAATGATCAGGACATGTATTTTGGATTAATCAGCCCAGTCCATTCAACCAATAACATTTAAGTTCATGACTCGTCTTCATGCTTTATGGCCGGGATTCCCATAATCCAATCTCTCTGCAAAGTCACGAACCTCATTCAGCTTGTGGTTCCCTGAAGGATTTTCACCAGCAAACCTCTCTCACTTGTTCATCTCTCAACTCACCATCACCTTACGCTACCCGCGAGGGTTTTCACCTATAAAACTCTCTCATTTTAATTTTCTCTCAGCTTTCCATCGCCCTACGGTGCCCGTGAGAATTTTCACCAATAAAACTCTCTCATTTATTCATTTTTCCTTATGCTCATGAACAAAAGTGTTACCTATGATGTGGAGCATACCTCTAGCTTGCTTGAATTGGCATTTTTCAAAGATTGATCGGAAGGTCTTTCTTTGGACCATAATGTAGGCTTTGGACGGGGTTAGAAAGGAAATGAGGCATGTATGCTCAAAACAGTTTAGAAAAGGGTTCAAAATTACATCTTTTGGAATAAGATCTTCTACAAAACCACAACTTCTGCCCCAGTTTCTTTGAGTCTGGGGAATTTCGGATTTTATTTTGATGGGACCAAATAGTGAGGCTGCTTACGTATCCTTAAAAAGGAATCGGGTCCAACGTAGTTCAAGACATAGGAGTTGCTTTGTTTTTGTTACTTTTCTTTTGCTTTTCTTTTTCTTTTTCTCTTTTTCATTCTTTTGCTTTACCCTTCTTTCATTTTCCTCTTTCTCTTTTCTTTTCTCTTTTTCTTTTTCTTTTATTTATATTTCTAAACTCTACTTCTGATTTCAAAAGAGGGGTATGAAAGAAAATAAATAAGGCTCAAACGAGGTAACAAAGGATAAAAATATTTAGATAGTAGAAGAAAATGCCTTCATCATTTCAATCTTTGAAACATGCCAAATATAAATAACTCAATTGAAGACAAACCAAAGAAAAATCATACATAATATCTTTTGACTGCATCGGAATTGATAGCCAATCTACACATTTGCCTTCTATATCTGTTAAATTCAAAGCCCCACTGGTCTACACTCTCGTTACAATGAACGGCCCTGCCAGTTTGGGGCGAACTTGCCTTTAGCTTCAACTTGATGTGGCAAGATGCGTTTCAATACCTGTTGACCCACTTCAAATTTTTAGGGACGCACTTTCTTGTTGTATGATCTTGCCATTTTCTTTTGATATAATTGACCATGACATACTGCTGGCAATTTTTTCTCATCAATCAGATTTAAATGCTCCAATCGGGTTTTGACCCACTCATCATTATCAATTTCAGCTTCAGCGACAATCTGAAGGGATGGAATCTTAACTTTCGCGGGTATAACTGCTTTAGTCCTATATACCAACAAATAAGGAGTTGCACCTACTGAAATGCGAACAGTAGTACGATAAACCAGCAAAGCAAAAGGCAACTTCTCATGCCACTGCCTAGAACCTTGCACCATCTTTCGAAGTATCTTCTTTATGTTCTTGTTGCCCACCTCAACAGCTCCATTTGCCTTGGGGTGATATGGGGTAGAATTTTGATATATAATTTTGAACTGTTGGCATACCTCTTTCATCAGATGGCTGTTGAGATTTGCAACATTATCTGTAATGATTACCTTGGGGATTTCGAACTGGCAAATGAGATTTGAATGAGCAAAATTCACCACTGCCTTCTTGGTCATTGATTTGAAAGTTACAGCTTCGATCCACTTGGTGAAATAATCAATGCCCACCAGAATAAACCTATCCCCGTTCGACGCTGCCGGCTCAATTGGTCCAATGACATCCATGCCCCAAGCAACTAAGGGCCAAGGTGCGGACATCGTATGCAACTCCGATGGCGGAGAATGAATAAAATCACCGTGTACCTGGCATTGATAACATTTGTGCATGAAGCTGATGCAATCTGGTTCCATGGTGAGCCAGTTATACCCTGCTCGAAGAATTTTCTTTGCCAAAACATATCCACTCATATGTGGCCCGCAAACTCGGGAATTCACCCCGGGCATGATGGTCGAAGCTTGTTTAGCATCTATGCATATCAACAATCCAAGATTTGGGGTTCTCTTGTACAAAATTCCTCCGCTCAGGAAAAACCCACTAGCCAAGCGTCAAATTCTTCTCGTTTGATCACTTGTGGCCTATACCGGATACACCCCCACCTTGATGTACTCCGGATATCATGGAACCAAGGTTTACCATCAAGTTCCTCCTCAACCACATTACAATAGACATGCTGATCACGAACTTGAATATGCAGAGGGTCAATATAAGCCTTATCTGGATGGTGTAACATTGATGCCGGAGTAGCCAAGGCGTCGACAATCTCATTATGGATCCTAGGAATATACTTGAACTCTACTTATCTGAAACGTTGACAAAGGTCATGCAGACATTGTCGATATAGTATGAACTTCAAATATCGAGTCTCCCATTCTCCCTAAATCTAGTGCACTAACAGATCTGTATCTCCTAAAACCAGTACTTCTTGGACTTCCATGTCTACATATAACCTCAAACCCAAAATACACACCTCGTACTCAGCCATGTTGTTGGTACAATAGGAATGAAGCTAGGCTGTGACAGGGTAATTATACCCTATTTTAGAAATAAGCACAACTCCTATTCCAATACCTTTTATGTTAGCGGCCCCATCAAAGAAAAGTTTCCAACTTGGCTTTTCATCCTGCTCATCCTCGTCAATATGCATCACCTCTTCATCAGGAAAATAGGTCTTCAATGGCTCATACTCTTCATCCACCGGGTTCTCAGCCAAATAATTGGCCAATGCTTGGTCTTCATCACAGTCCGAGTCACATAGACGATGTCAAACTCTGTGAGCAAAACCTGCCACTTTGCAAGTCTTCCTGTGGGCATAGGCTTCTGAAAGATATGCTTTAGAGGATTCATGCAAGAAATGAGGTAAGTGGTGTAGGATGATAGATAATGTTTCAACTTTCGTGCTACCCAAGTCAAGACACAATATGTCCTTTCAAGGAGAGTATACTTGACCTCATAAGAAGTGAACTTCTTGCTGAGATAATAAATGGCCTGCTTCTTCTTGCCAGTGATATCGTGTTGGCACAACACACAACCAAACGAATTATCTAGGACTGTCAAATAAAGAATTAAAGGTCTCTTAGGTTCCAGCGGGACTAGTACAGGTGAGTTTGAAGGTACCTCTTGATTTTGTCAAATGCTTCCTGACACTCGTCAATCCATTTGACCGCGGCATCCTTCTTGAGAAACTTAAAGATGGGCTCACAAGTTGTCATGAGTTGAGCGATAAACCTGCTGATGCAATTTAACCGCCCGAGCAAACTCATCACCTTAGTCTTGTTCTTTGGCGGTGGCAATTCCTGGATGACCTTGATCTTCGATAGATCCAACTTAACACCTCGCCAAATGACTATGAATCCCAATAGTTTTCCAGATGGGACACCAAATGCACATTTTGTAGGGTTGAGCTTAAGATTGTACTTGCGGAGCCTTTGGAAAAACTTTCTCAAGTCCTCAACATGATCTGACTGTTTCCTGGACTTTATGATCACATTATCTACATAGACCTCAATCTCTTTGTGTATCATGTTATGAAATATGGTAATCATTGCCCTAATGTAATTTGCCCCAGCATTTTTTAAATCAAATGGCATTAACTGGTAGCAATATGGTCCCCATGGCATGATGAATGCTGTCTTTTTTGCATCTTCCTCATCCATCAAGATCTGGTGATATCCTACGTAGCAATCCACAAAAGATTCAATTTCATGCTTAGCACAATTATCAATTAAAATGTGGATATTTGGCAATGGGAAGTTATCCTTTGGACTTGCTTTGTTAAGATCGCGGTAATCAACGCGCACCCCGGTCATACCATCCTTCTTTGGTACAGGCACAACATTAGCTAACTATGTGGGATATCGAGTAACCCGAATGACCTTTTCATCAAGTTGTTTAATGATTTCTTCTTTGATCTTCACACTCATGTCAGTCTTGAACTTCCTTAACTTCTGCTTGACGGGAGGGAATGCCGGATCAGTGGGCAATTTGTGAACTACCAGGTCAGTACGCAAAACCAGCATGTCATCATATGACCATGCAAAGATATCTTTATATTCAAACAGTGCTTTGATTATTTCTTTCTTGATTTGTGGTTCCAGGTGTACACTTATCTTGGTCTCTTTGATATTATCTAAATCTCCTAAATTGATTGCTTTAGTTTCATTCAAATTACGCTTGGGTTTCTCTTCAAAATGATTTAGTTCTTTACTAATTTC
Organism: Nicotiana glauca; assembly: GCA_026770625.1. Classification (NCBI taxonomy): domain Eukaryota; kingdom Viridiplantae; phylum Streptophyta; class Magnoliopsida; order Solanales; family Solanaceae; genus Nicotiana; species Nicotiana glauca. The sequence continues at coordinate 53,634 of MU710023.1, forward strand.
CTCAAATGTCGCTTCTTTATCGTATTTTGTTTCATCATCACACTCTACTTCTTGGATTATTATTTCAGAGTTAGATTGGCTTTTAAGACTTGGCCGAAAATTCCTCATGCATGTCATGTCATTGAAACCAACAGAAAAAGAACTGTACAAAGAAAAACAAAAATGACACTATCAGGAGTAATGGAAAAGGAAAATTGCATTTCATTGAAAATAAATGATAGAAGGGTTTGTACATCAAAACAAGAGAAAAATAAAAACTCTGGATTACAACCCTGGAATAACCTAGATAACAGAAAAGAAAAGAAAGCAAACTACCAAAACTCCTTCTGAGTAGGGAGAGGAGTAGCCTTCTAATTGTTAAAATTCACTTTTGTCCCAATAAACTGCACATCTTCTTTGAAGGAACCTTCCCCAATTTCCACCATGTTCACCTTATCAAACAGACTCTGGAACCTTTCAACCAGCTCTTCATCAAAGTCAACCATAGGCTTTGGGACTGCTGACACTGGGCGCTTCTTGACCCCTAGCTTGACGAAGGACCTGGAGATGTGTGGGATAGGCTTAGGGAGTGACCATGCCTTCTTCTTCAACCTTTTAGCCCTCTTCACCTTGTCCCCTGTGGGCTTGAATCCCAGAACAAACGTACCCAGATTTTCAGGTAGAGACACTGGCTGCACGATACCTTGTAAAGATGCGCCCAGACCTTTGCCCGGTACAAAACCATTCTTTAGCATTTCAGTTGCTACCATGACGAATGCGGAGGCTAACTTTGGACCTAGAATACACTCCCTCTCCGGAATCTTCTCAACTGGCAATGTTTCAGAAACTTGGTAGACCCAAGGCCAGGGGCGGCCCGGCCAATTTTGGGGCCTAAAGCCAAACTTTATGAGGGGCCTTGACTTTTTAATTTTATTTATTTATTTATTTGAAGTCAATATTTTAGCTTTTCTTATATACAAAGTTATTAATAATTTTCTTATAATCAATAACTCCTAATAAGTATTTCTCAATTGACAATATAACTGATCCATTTATTCTTTCTTGTTCCATTGTTGTTCTTAGGTAAGATTTTATCAATTTTAATTTTGAAAACTTTTTTTCATTGAAGCAACAGTAACATGAGTCATTAACATTATTCCATAAGCAATGTAAGCATTTGGAAAATAATTAAATATTTTTATTTGAATAAGCGTATCAATTAAATTGTTATCTTCAAATTGTATTATTTTTCTTAATACTTTTAATTCATAAAATAAATCTAAACCATCAATATCGAATTTATTATTACGTTTTAAGGAACACTCACGATTAAGGAAATTTTTTTTCAAATTTCCAAACTCTAGTGATATTAAATTTTACTGCAAAATAGAAAACCAAAAATATTTTCATATGCTTCGAATTGTCCAAATCTATTTTGAAGTGAAAAAATAGCCTTGTCTATTATGTATAAAAATAATCAACTGTAAAGGACTCTTTGAAAGATTTTGAGATTTCATTATGAATATTTGTATCAAATTGTTACTTCCTATATCACACGTTTCATACGAAATTCGGGTTTGATATTCATTTCAAGAGCAATTTTCTTGGTAGAAAGAAATAAAAATTTTTATTGTACAAAACTCTTTTTTAAACTTATACATAATATATTAAGTGTAACAAAAAATGGGACCCTCACAAATACGGGGCCTAAAGCGGTTGCTTTATTTGCTTTATGGAAGGGCCGCCCCTGCCCAAGGCCCTTCATCGTCTTCGGCTTCAATAAATGGGACGGATGTATCATTGTAAGCACATAAGTTCTCATCACCATGTACAACGATTTCCTATATGTCCCACTCAAACTTTACCATCTGGTGCAGGGAAGATGGAACTGCCTTGGCAATATATATCCAGGGCCTACCCAACAGTAAATTGTAGGAAACGGCCACATATAACACCTGGGACTCCATGGTAAATTAAACGAGTCCTATTGTTAATTCGAGCACAATATCGCCAACGGAATCTTTTCCCCCACCGTCAAAACCTTGAACACATATACTATTTTTGTGGATCCTTTCAGTATCAATTTTCAACTTGTGCAAAGTGGAGAGAGGGCAAATGTTTGCACTAACAATTGTCAACTTGCACCCTTGTGACCACAGAATCTTCGCATTTCACTATGAGATAAAGAGCCCAATTGTGTTTTGTACCCTCCAAATGCAGCTCATCATCCGAGAAGGTGATCCTGTTTGCCTCGAATATCTTGCTGGCAATCTTCTCCAAATGGTTCACTGTGATCTTATCAGGGACATGAGCATCATTCAGAATTTTCATGAGGGCCCAGCGATACTCGTCTGAATGTATCAACAATGATAGAAGAGAAATCTAAGCGGGTGTCTTCCTGAACTGTTCCCCGATGGAGTAATCCTGCACCTTCCTTTTTCTCAAAAATTCTTCTGCCTCATCCGCGGTGACTGGCTTCTTCACTATAATTGGATTATCTTTGAGGGAATTAGCTTTCCTTAATTCCTCTGGAGTAAAGCATCTCCTCGAACGAGTCAACCCCCGAGTTCATTAACTTCTTCTTCCACTTCTTTCCCTTTATAAGTTACTATCACTTGCTTGTAATTCCATGGAACAGCCTTGGTGTTATCTACATGCAGCTGGGTCATCGGTTTAATAATAATAGGGTCAATGCGAGCCCCTTCTCTAGGATTATGACAGGCTTACTTGCTACCCCCGGCACAACCACTTTTAGCTTTCCTTGCTTCCCTTCAATATCATCTGGGGACCCTTTCACAACTAATACAGGTGGCTTAACATCGGACGGGCTTAGCTTGTCCGTCAACCCTTTAGCTGTCGAGGATGTTGTATTTGTAACAACTGGAGTTTTGACAGAATTGCTTTTACTGGTACGGATCATCATGACAGACTGCGAAGGCTTCTTGGGCTCCCCATCCTTATACACTATCTCAATCATATGCATTTCAGCATGGGACGACAATGGATTTTGATTGATGTTTGGAGCTTTCGGGCTCTGGACCACAATTTGGTTTGTCTCGATAAGCTCCTGGATGGCGCTCTTAAATGACAACACTTTTCGGTGTCGTGCCCCGGACCATCAGAATAATATGCACATCTGAGGGAATAATCTAGGTTCTTTGGAGGGGGATTTGGTAATTTTGACTTAATCGGCCTTAGAACATCCAACTGCCTCAACCTCTGAAACAAACTGGCATAAGACTCCCCAAGCGGGGTGAAAGTTTGCTTTCGCTGCAACCTTTCCTTTCTATACTCCATCTTGGGTTGAAAGCTTGGACCAGTAAGGTTTTGGTATGTTTGTAGATGTAGGCAAGGATTTTGTGGATCTGGTGCATGCCATTGCTGGTAACGAAAGGGTTGAGCATATGACTGTGCATGGTGGACATGGTATAGGGATGGTCTGAACTGATATTGAGGGTATTGCGGTGGAAAGTAGTGTTGGGGTAGATTATATGGAGTTTGGGTATAGGTTTGAAGTTGGGGTCGAGGCTGGTTGTAATGGTATGGGGAACCCTCGGGCCATGCCACGACCCTGAGACGACCATAGCAATATCCTCTTTCTTCTTTTTCCCTAACACGCCTCCGGTACCATTCTGGATTGCTTGTGTAGTTGCTTTGATGGCAGAGTAACTCATGATCTTGCTAGATTTGAGTCCTTCCTTTACCATTCCTCCCATCTTCACTACTTCATTGAAAGACTTACCCTATGGTCGAGATCAGATGACCAAAGTAAGTAGGCTCCAAGGCCTGAAGAATGTACTCCGCCATTTCATCTTCCTCCATTGGAGGGTTGACTCGTGCCGTCTGTTCTCTCCATCCAAAATCATACTCCCTGAAACTCTCACTAGGCTTTTTCTCTATCTTAGTCAAGGATAGGCGATCTGGGATAATTTCTACGTTGTACTGGAAATGTCAAGCAAAATCTTGGGCCAAGTCATCCCATGTGTACCACCTGATGTTGTCCTGGCGGTTGTACCACTCTAATGTTGCACCACTCAAACTTTGACTAAAATATGCCATCAATAATTCACTTTTCCCACCAACACCCTTCATTTTGCTGCAAAATCCTCTTAAGTGGGCCACGGGGTCTCCATGCATGTCGTACAAGTTAAACTTGGGCATTTTGAATCTAGTAGGTAGCTGAACATCAGGAAACAAACACAGATCGTTATATGCCACACTCACTTGGCCACCTAACCCTTGCATATTTCTTAGCGAATGCTCCAAACTCTTTAACTTCCTAAATATCTCCTCTTGCTCCGTGTTTTTGGGTGGCTTCTCAGTTTCGACAGGAAGTTCAAAGTGAGGAGTGTAGGAGTAGTGATCCAGGACTTTGAAGGTGGGCTCTGGGGCATAGTACTGGTTATCTTGGGCTTGGAATGCTGGATCACTAGAAGATCGATGGAGGGTAGCTCGTGGAGGTGCTACGAAGACAAGGGTAGTTGGCGGAGCAGGGTATGCGGTTGCTTTGGCTGGGGGAGCTTGGATGGTTTAGGAAGAGGTGTCAGGATAGTGGTGGTAAGGGGTGAAACTTGGTACGTGTTGTGGGTGTTGATACCCAATATTTCCCTATGTATTTTTATACTCAAAATACTTTCAAATTAGCATATATATACATGTATAAATATCCACAAAGATTTTGGTATTTTTCCACATTTTGTAAGGATTTTTAAAACCAATTTATGGCCTATTTTGCACTATAAAATCCAATAATTATTCCCAAAAACTTGTCATTTTGGTGAATAATTTATTTTATTCTCACATTTGTACAGAAATATAATTTACATGATTTTTACATGATTTTACAAGTTCGTTTGGTATTTTTAATTTAAAACTGCATGAAATTGCAATTTTAGCCTATTTCTCGATTTAATAGCATTTGTAATCAAAAAATCATTCCTAATATTTTTAAATTAGTAGTTATGCATTTCTTATTAACTCAGTGTTTTAATTTGATTTTTGAACGTCATTTACTATTTTATAAAAATTAAAATTGGGGAAAATTGGCTATTTAAATTGTAGCCCTTTTTAATTTCAATTTTTAGCCCAATTCTAGCCCCAATCTAACCCCCAATTACACTACCCAATTTTAAAAATTACCCGACCCAGACCCAATTAAATAAACCGGACCCACGCACCCCTTAATCTCGACCGTTGATCATTTAGATCAACGATCCACGTTAACCCCTTCCTTTTTTAATCCAATAGCCCCCTAACCCTAATCATTTCTCTTCAGCAGCCGCCCTTGTATCCCCTTCGTCTCTCAAATGCTCCCAAGCCCCTCTGAAACCCTAGTCCTCTTCGCCGGTCTCCGACCTTATTCCATCGAAAATCATGGCCTCTCAGGCCCTGTGTAATCTATATCTACCCCCACTCAACCTTATCCTCCTTTTGCATGAAGATTCAAGGTCTGACCTTGAAGACCCCGGCTCAGAAGCTCTCCGATTCAAGTTTTATGGCCATTTTCCGGCTCATCTCCGGCGCTAGCCCTGTGAGTCCATCTCCGACTCAGGGCCAGCCCATTCCAGGCCTTTCTCGTTTTTCTAGGGTTTTCTCTGAAACCCTAAGTTTCGAGGTTCTTCATCTTTGTTTCTCTT
>MU710025.1:6711-54586 GCA_026770625.1 Nicotiana glauca
CAATGAAGATACAATCTCTATCTCTAATTTTTGTGTAGAGTTAAGACAATTATATGCATTATAGAGGATCTAATAGAGACCGTTAGATTAGCAATAATTGACGGCTGAGATTCATCGCCACCTATACGACGTCGTTTGATTAAGTGACGGCTCAATCCTGCCCGTTAGATCAAACAAATGAATGGTCAAGATCTGATGACTCAAAACGTCGTCGTTTGATAAGTAAACTGGCTTGTGTAATCTGACCGTTTGATCAAGAATTCAATGGCCCAGATCGCCTATAACCAGACGACGTCGTTTGGACTTTAAACCATACAGACCAGGTATTGGGGTGGGTTAAGCTGGATCGGGTAGTGTGGGTTTGGGTATTTTTGATTTGTTTTTGCGCTTAGGGTGTTTTTGGCCCAATATATTGTATATATGTATATATATATATCGTATTTTCTTTATTTTATTGGGATTAAACTAACAATTATACTAATTAAAATTTAAAAATTATTTAATAAATTTTTTTTAGTAATTTCCAATTAAAACAATAAAAATGCTATTTTTTGATTTTTTCTTTAATTTATTTTTTTCCAAAATGCATTAATACTAAAAATTAAAAAAAATTAAAAATCCTAATACATGTGTATATTTTTTGTATTTTTAATACGAGTTTATCATGCGACCAATTAACGCAAAGAATGTAACAAAATTCCTAAAATTGTAAAATCATTTTATTTGAAATTTTTGGAATAATTTGCTTAGGGTAAAAATCTCGTGCTCACAATATAGAAGACTGCACATTCAAGGGGAAGCACGTAAACACATAAGGCTCAAGTATACCTCCTCAAACAAGGCAATCAGATAGCATGACTCAAATAACAAACAAGGTCTGATTTAAAAGTAATTCAAAAGGGAGAGGAGATTATTGTTGTTGCAGCAGGCCTTTACATGACTCAATAGGAAACACGAATCAGGCCTGCTTGGTGGTTGTAGCACTTAAACAAATAACAGAGGTGAGTTTGGTTTTATTATTATTATTGCCTAAAGCTTGCCTAAATGTTTAGGTGAGACCTTAGAAACATGGTATCTATTGCTGATCTTGAGTGTAGTTACAACTTAAAGCGAATGGTTTAAAATCATACATGCATGCTTGCTAAATCGTGTTAACAATGAGAGATTAAGTTACTTAAGCACTGGTTCAGAATAGGCTGATTTAAATTAGACTAGTTGCAGATGATATGATCCATTGTTGCCGGTTTTAACTCCTATAGACATGATATCTGCTGTACGGAGTTTAATTTTGAACATGGCACTAATTTATAGCCGTTCAAATCCTAGATCATGATGTCTAAGTGGTAACAAGCGTGCAGAATTTAAAGCAGAGTCCTATAGCCAAGTTATCTAGGCGTGAACGCAGAATTTTAAATAAAGAAACCATTATAGGCATGGTGTCTAAGGTGCAGAATTGAACATGCTGGACGTAAAATAGTCCTATAAGCATGCTTTCTAAGTGCAGTTTGAATCTACAGAATTAAATATCCTGTAGGCATGGTTTCTAAACGCAGTATGGATATGCAACATTTAAAAGTAGTCCGATAGGCATATCTTCTAAATGTATGAATATGCAAAATCAAAATACCCTATAGGCATGGTTTCTAAACGTAGTCTGAATATGCAGAATTTAAAAGTCGTCCTAGAGACATATTTTCTACCCTTGAACATACATAATTAACCACCCTTTTCACTAGTCATCCCCGCTTTTTATTACAAATTGTTACAAACCAGAAGTACTGAATTACATGAGAAAAATTCACACAAAAATACAACCAGAGGAAGCCTAATTCTTGGTTCCTCCGTGAGCTATGGAATAAACAGCCTTAAGATGCCATTAATTCAAAGCTTTTGTCGGACTTGAGTGTGTCAAAGTTTCCTAAGGGTCTCAAAAGGACCCCGTGCAGTGCTCACACGTAAGTTGCATTAATTAGATAGAGATGAGTGTAGTATGGAAATGCCAATCCTTATATGTCCAAGTTTAGAGGAAGCTGATGGGTCAGGCAAGGCTCACATAAAAGGGGCGAGCCTTAAGTCTAAGAAGATAGTGGAAGTGCAGGAATAGAGTTTTACAACTGAGGGGGAGTAAAGGATTAGGGTAAAGTGTGGTAGGAAAATAATAACTAGTAAAATATAGAGTTGATAAATTCATACAAGGTGGTCAGGGGTTGGGGGATTCATTGCAGAGAGCCTGTGTATTTGGGCAAAGGCCAGCTTTGGGCATGCCCAACAATAGTAGATGCTGGCATGCCTATGAGCCGACCCAAACACACAACAAACAGAGGAAACATGGTGGTTATGATCCCCATCAAGTTTGGGTCATGGACAATAATGTTTAATGTTGCCATGCCCCATACCAACCAGAACTGCCAAACACATTGGGGATGAGGATTTAAGGTGCACAAGATGTGATAAGTAAGTAACAGAAACATTAATTCAGAACAGAAAAAAGGCAGTGTGGAGCATGTTTATAGTAAAATATAAACAAGAGTCAAACAATATTGAAAGAACAGTAAAGAGATATGTTGTTGCTGATGCTGCAAATTAGTTAGAACATACCAGTTAGAGAAGCAAAGCGCAATAAAGAAAATTAAGTAGGACATCAAAGTCTAGCCTTGGTCTTTAGCCGACTAAACAAACAGTAGTACGAGTAGCAGTAAAGCAAGAGAGAGTTTTTGAGTGTAAGTGTGTGTTCAAAACTAAAAGTGTTCGTGTTTGAAAGAAGAGAAGTACAGGGTATTTATAGCTTTTGAAAACGAGTAAAAGAGAAGTAATAAACCACAAACATGAAAACAATTACTATTCAAAATCAATTACACACATGATTACCTTTAATTAAGGTATCACTTTCTTAACGGGCAGTGAAAGATTCAAAATAAGGAAAGAAATCAATTTATATGCATACTGATTATTTCCATAAAAGAAGTAGTAAAGCCATCGAGTAAGTAATTAAGTCTGAGTACAGGAATGTACTAATTTTATGAAGGAATTCAGTAAGGCAAAACAAGGAAAAAAATCAATTAAACTTAACAGACGAGTGCAATCAAAATTTCACAAAAAAAATAAAGTTTTTGAAATCTGTCTAAGATGGAAGTTCAGTCAAGAAGGAAATTCAGCATATAAATAGAGTGCACCAACACTAGACATGCAAGGACAAACTATGGCAAAGAGAAGTAGCATGCAATAACAATCACAAAGTTAGTAGACAGCAAGCATTCGAAGCATGATAGTCACATAGGTCAATTTCATTGACTTAGTAGTGAAGAAATATAGAATATCAAAGCGTTCGAAGATCTTACAAGCATGGTGTCTAAGGTGCATAATTGAACACGCAAGACGTAAAACAGTCCAATAGGCATGCTTTCTAAGTGCAATTTGATTCTGCAAAATTAAATATCCTATAGGCATGGTTTCTAAATGCAGTCTGAATATGCAGCATTTAAAAGTAGTCCTATAGGCATATCATTTAAATGTAGTTTGAATATGCAAAATCAAAATACCCTATAGGCATGGTTTCTAAATGCAGTATGAATATGCAGAATTTAAAATTAGTTCTAGAGGCATATTTTCTACCCTTGAACCTGCATAATTACCCACCATTTTTGTAACGATCTGACCGGTCGTTTTGAGCTCTAGTGTGCTGTTCAACAGTTTAAGGCCATGAGCATCTTCATTTCAGGTATTATAACTTGTACGCGTGGTTGAAATTGAATTTTGGAAAGTTCGGAGTGGATTTGGAAAAAGAATTCTCATTTCGGAAGCTTTATGTTGAAAGTATTGACTAGGATTGGACTTTTGAGTAAACGACATTGGAATTGGGATTTGAAGGTTCTAACAGATTCGTATGATGACTTCTGACTTAGGCATATGCCTGGATCGGGTTTGGATAACCCGAGCACATTTTGGTGCCTATTGTGGAAGTTAGCATTTTGGAAGAAATCTTATAAGTTTAGGTTGAAGTGAATTTTAGTATTATCGATGTTCGTTTGGGATTTCGAGCTTGGGAATAGATCCGGATGGTGATTCTGGTGTTGGGATCGTGATCGGAAGTGAATTCGGAGGTCCGTGGGTCATTTTGGAGTCATTTGGCTAAAGATAGAAATTTGAAGGTTCTTGAAAAGCTTGACCGGAAGTGAAATTTTTGATATTGGGGTCGGAATCCGATTCCAAAAGTTGGAGTAGGTCCGTAATACCTAATATGACTTGTGTGCAAAATTTTAAGTCAATCAGACGTGATTTGATAGGTTTAAACATCGAAAGTAGAAGTTTGAAATTCTAAAGTTCATAAAGCTTGGATTGGAGGTCGATTCATGTATTTACCATTGTTTGATATGATTTGAGGCCTCGAGCAAGTCCTTAATATGTTTTGGGACTGGTTGGTATGATTGGTTCGAGTCTCGGGGGCCTCGGGTGTTTTTCGGGTTGTATTGCGCTCTTATTTGATGTTTCAACATCGTTTCTTTGGATATAAAGGGTACCATATTAATAAAATAAGCTCCAAATTAAGTTTTTATTGTACCATTAGATCCGTATCGTAATTATGGATCCATAACAAAAAGAATCATCAAATTTGGACATCGTATGATGGAGTTATGCTCATTTTCGTATCAGGAAAAATTGCTGGTTTCGGGTGTGAAGATTTGTTCTTCACGAACGCGGGAGAGGTTCCATGAATGCGAAGAAGGATTTATGGGTTGACCGATCAACTCAAAAAAATTTCCCTTCACGAACGCGAAGGTCTCTTTCGAAGGCGAAGAAGAAAAATTGCCCTGACAGTGTTTTAAACCAAGAATTTTAGTATTTTGGGCATATCTTGAGTTCTAGAGCTCTGTTTGAGGTGATTTTTGTGGAGTTGTTCTCGTCTCAAAAAAGGGGTAAATATCTGACCATTATTTTGATGTTTCTCCATTATTATTTCTGTTGGTTTCTATTTTTATCCGTATTTGGATTGTAGAAATTGGGATTTTGAGCCCCAAAGTTGAAAAATGGTAAATCCTTTATTTGAGGGTTGATTCATGGACAAAATTGAATTAATTTTTGGATATAGACCAAATAAGTTATGGGAAATGTTTGTTTTCAATAATTTTAAGAATTCAGGCTCGTGGGCCCGAGGGTGATTTTTATCGACTTTTCTATCGGGGTTAGAAATTGTTATGAATTGGATTGTAATGAGTAATTGAACCTATATTAATGGATTTGCATAATTATTGGCTAGCTTTGGAGCCTTTAGCATCGATTCGAGTCCACAGAAGGGCGTGGAATGCTGGTTATGGATCTTCGGAGCGAGGTGAGCCTCCTTTTTAACCTTGTATGACGGTATTGTCCCCATAGGTGAACTAATTGGTTATGTGCTCCTATTTGTGGGGTCTACGTACGAACGAGGTGACGAGAGTCCGTGCGTAGCTACTAATATGTGTAAGTCTGGGTAGTCTAGGACCCAAAAGCATGCTATCCGTGGAATATCTGTGATCTTATTGACAATTGAATTTCTTGAATCCTATTGAATTGGTAAATGAATTTCTAAGAGGATTAAACTTCATTTTCTTAAATCATTAAAAGAGGATTGTCTTTTATTTGGATAAATGTTCCCCGATAAACTCTTAATTTGCTGTTTGAGCATGTATTTCTATGTGTACCTGCGTCGCATGTATGATACGCGAGCAGGGTGATTGTGTATTAAATTTGACCGCGTCGTATGTATGATTCGCGAGCAGGGTAATAGTTGCATCTATGGTTCGGGTCGCTCGACCTTCGGCAGTGCACATTTTACATTCATGTTGGATCGGGCCGTACGATCTCGGCATGAGTTACGCATGCTTGTGTTGCTTGCCTTGAGATTTATTGATATTGCTATCTGCTCTCCCCAACTTGAGATAATTGTTGAATTAATGGATTATAAATCCGGAGACTTTTAATAAAAGGGAACTTTTACCTGTTTAGCAATTCATTTGAATCTACTGTTGTCCTTAATAAATTCGTGAGTCATCGTATTAAGAATATTATTATTGGACCTTTAGTAAGTGTCGAAGTTGCCATCTCGTCTCTACTTCTTCGAGATTAGGCGGGACACTTACTGAGTACATGTTATTTTTGTACTCATGCTACACGTGCTGTGCATTTTGTTGCACAGGTACAAGTATTTCTATTGGCCTACTGGGTGTAGCAGCACGGGTGACCCGGAGACTAGGTGAGCTGTATTTCCTCGAGGTGACCTGCAGCTAGTGTAGTCTCTCCCAGAATTGTATTTACTTTTTGTCCAATTGTGTCCGGACAGCTGTTGTACTTTATTAAAATTCTTAGAAATTGCTCATGCACTTGTGACACCAGGTTTTGGGATGTCTATGGTTTTATCCAAAAAAATTTAGAAAGATGTTGAATATTCCATTATTTATTCAGTAAAATTTACTATGTATTGTTTAAACATATAAAATAACTAATTTCGAAAATATTTAAAATGAGAATTTTATTAAGTATTTTGGTTGGCTTGCCTGACAGCAGTGTCCGGCGCCATCACGATGCTTAGTGGATTTTGGTTCGTGACACTTTTCACTAGCCATCCCCGTTGTTTATTACAAATTATTACAAACCAAAAGTACTGAATTAAATCAGAAAAATACATAAGAAATACAACCAGAGGAAGCCTGATTCTTGGTTCCTCCCTGAGCTATGGAATAAACTTCTTTAAGCCTTTCTCAGACTTGAGTGTGTCAAAGTTCCCTAAGGGTCTCAAAAGGATCCCGGGCAGTGCTCACACCCAAGTTGCATTAATCAGATAGAGATGTGTGCAGTATGGAAATGCCAGTCCTTATGTGTCCAAGTTCAGAGGGAGTTCATGGGTCCCAAGGCAAGGCTCACATAAAGGGTGCGACCTTAAGTCTAAGAAGATAGTGGAAGTGCAGGAATAGAGTTTTACAACTGAGGGGGAGTAAAGGATAAGGGTAAAGGGAGGTAGGAAAGCAGTAACTAGTAAAATACAGAGTTGATAACTTCATACAAGAGGGTCAGGGGTTGGGGGATTCATTTCAAAGAGCCCGTGTATTTGGGCAAAGGCCAGCTTTGGGCGTTCCCAACATTAGAAGATGCTGGCATGCCTATGAGCCGACCCGAACACACAACAAACAGAGGAAACATGGAGGTTATGATCCCCAGGAGGATCAAGTTTAGGTCATGGACAACAATATTTAATTTTGCCATGCCCCATACCAACCACAGCTGCCAAATACATTGGGGATGGGGATTTGAGGTGCAAAAGATGTGATAAGTAAGTAACAGAAACATTAACTCAGAACAGAAAAAAAGGTAGAATGTAACATGCTTTAGTGATGGGACTTAGTAAAATAAAAACAAAAGACAAACAATAATGAAAGAACAGTGAAGAAACATGTTGTTGTTAATACTGAAAATTAGTTAGAACATACCAGTCAAAGAAGCAAAGTGCAGTATAGAAAAGTAAGTAGTACTTCAAAGTCTAGCCTTGGCTTTTAGCCGGCTAAACACACAGAAGCACAAGCAGCAGTAAAGCAAGAGAGAGTTTATGAGTATAAGTGTGTGTTCAGAACTAAAAGTGTTCGTGCTTGAAAAAAGAGAAGTACATGGTATTTATATCTTTTGAAAATGAGTAAAAGAGAAGAAATAAGCCACAAACATAAAAACAATCACTATTTAGAATCAGTTACACACATGATTGACTTTAATTAAGGGATCACTTTCTTAACGGGCAGTGACATATTCAAAATTAGGAAAGAAATCAATTTATATGCATACTAATTATTGACATAAAAGAAGTAGTAAAGCCATCGAGTAAGTAATTACGTCTAAGTACAAGAATGTACTAATTTTGGGAAGGTATTCAGTAAGGCAAAACAAGGAAAAGAATCAATTAAACTTAACAGACGAGTGCAATATGAATTTAACAAAAAAGAAAGGTTTGAAATCAGTCCAAGACAGAATATAAGTCAAGAAGGAAATTCAGCATATAAATAGAGTACACCAACACTAGACATGCGAGGCCAAACTATAGCAAAGAGACGCAGCATGCAATAACAATCACAAAGTTAGTAGACAACAAGAATTCGAAACATGATAGTCACATATGTCAACTTCATTGACTTAGTAGTGACAAAACATAGAATATCAAAGCATGCGAAGATCTCATAGGCATGGTGTCTAAGGTGCAGAATTGAACACGCAGGACGTAATACAATCTTATAAGCATGTTTTCTAAGTGTAGTTTGAATCTGCAGAATTAAATATCATATAGGCATGGTTTCTAAATGCAGTCTGAATATGCAGCATTTAAAAGTAGTCCTATAGGCATATCTTCTGAATGTACTTTGAATATGCAAAATCAAAATACCCCATAGGCATGGTTTCTAATTGCAGTCTGAATATGCAGAATTTAAAAGTAGTCCTAGAGGCATATTTTCTACCCTTGAACATGCATTATTACCCATCCTTTTCACTAGCCATCCCCGCTGTTTATTACAAATTATTACAAACCAGAAGTACTGAATTACATCAGAAAAATACATTAATAAATACAACCAGAGGAAGCCTGATTCTTGGTTCCTCCCTAAGCTATGGAATAAACTGCCTTAAGATGCCATTGCTTCAAAGTCTTTCTCAGACTTAAGTGTGTCAAAGTTCCCTAAGGGTCTCAAAAGGACCCCGGGCAGTGCTCACACCCAAATTGCATTAATCAGATAGAGATGAGTGCAGTTTAGAATTGCCAGTCCTTTGATGAAGCTCATGGGTCCCAATTTAAGGCTCACATAAAAGGGGGCAGACATTAAGTCTAAGAAGATAGTGGAAGTGTAGGAATAGAGTTTTACAACTGAGTAGGAGTAAAGGATAAGGGTAAAGGGTGGTAGGAAAACAATAACTAGTAAAATACAAAGTTGATAACTTCATACAAGGGGGTTAGGGGTTGGGGGATTCATTACAAAGAGCATGTGTATTTGGGCAAAGGCCAGGTTTGGGCATGCCCAACTATAGAAGATGCTGGCATGCCTATGTGCCGAACCGAACACACAACAAATAGAGGAAACATGGAGGTTATGATCCCTAGGAGGATCAAGTTTGGGTCATGGACAATAATGTTGAATGCTTCCATGCACCATACAAACCACAGTTTCCAAACACATTTGGGATGGGGATTTAAGGTGCACAAGATGTGATAAGTACGTAACAAAAAAATTAATTCAAAACAGAAAAAGGGTAGAATGCAGCTTGCTTTAATGATACGACTTAGTAAAATACAAACAATAACGAAAGAATAGTAAAGAAATATGTTGTTGTTGATGCTGAAAAATAGTTAGAACTTACGAGTCAGAGAAGCAAAGTGCAGTATAGAAAAGTAAGTAGTACTTCAAAGTCTAGCCTTGGCTTTTAGCCGGCTAAACACACAGAAGCACAAGAAACAGTAAAGCAAGAGAGAGTTTATGAGTGTGAGTGTGTGTTCAGAACTAAAAGAGTTCGTGCTTGAAAAAAGAGAAGTACATGGTATTTATATCTTTTGAAAATGAGTAAAAGAGAAGAAATAAGCCACAAACATAAAACCAATCACTATTCAGAATCAGTTACACACATGATTGACTTTAATTAAGGGATCACTTTCTTAACGGGCAGTGACAAATTCAAAATAAGGAAATAAATCAATTTATATGCATACTGATTATTGCCATAAAAGAAGTAGTAAAGCCATCGAGTAATTAATTAATTCTAATTACAGGAATGTACTAATTTTGGGAAGGGATTCAGTAAGGCAAAACAAGGAAAAGAATCAATTAAACTTAACAGATGAGTGCAATCAGAATTTCAAAAAAAAAGAAAGGTTTGAAATTAGTCCAAGATGGAAGATAAGTCAAGAAGGAAATTCAGCACATAAATAGAGTGCACCAACACTAGACATGCAAGGCTAAACTATGGCAAAGAGAAGCAGCATGCAATAACAACCACAAAGTTAGTAGACAACAAGCATTCGAAATATGAAAGTCACATAGGTCAAATTCATTGACTTAGTCGTGAATAAACATAGAATATCAAAGCATGCAAAGATCTCCGAGTAGTAGGTGAAGAAAACCCACTTTGAAAAATGAGGGTTTCGAGCATAATCGAGTTTTAGAGAAGATAGAAATGCAGAATCAGAAGAATCACACGAAGGAATAAGAGATTTTAAAATAAAGAACTTCAAATCGAGTCTCGTACTTCAACGAACGGTCTTAGACCCAAAGCCACAGGGTTTTCAATAATAGTAGAGTTTTAAAAGAGGATAAACAAGCGAATCCGACAAAACTCAAACAAACAAGCATTCGTCTAATAAACATTCAAAAGAAATTAAGGGCTTTTAACCTGCAAACCCTGGTAGAAGAACGATATAAGCAAACATAGCAAAATTAAGTCCAGAAAATTAGAGAAAAGTTTCAAAATAATTTAACAAGAAAACCCTAATCGGGAAAGATAAAGAGTTTTGAAAGTAGAGTTTTAAAGAAACTTCGAGAAACATGCTTAGAAGTTTAAAGCAAACATAGACCTGAAGTATATCTAAAGAAATCGAAAGAACCTTAGAGCATAGGGCTTCAGAAGAACCAAAAAACTACGAGAAGGCTTTAAAAGCTATCAATCTGACCAAGAGAGTCAAAGATCTGACTCGAATGGTCATAGCTGGCCGGAGAAGCGCCACAGATGACTGGAGAACAACCATGAACTAACACTGAACAAAGGCTGGATAATGTTCTTCATGGTCTGGCCTTGAAACCATATGAACAAACACAAAGGAGCCATGGAAGGCCGACATAAGTCTCCGATGACCTTGGAAGGCCATAGGTTAGGGCGGAGTGGGGTGGCGGCGGCTAGGGTTTGAGGGTGGTGTAGAGAGGATTTGAGAGATGAGGGGAATTCAGAGGCGACGGATTAGTGAGAATGAAAAGGGTTTGGGGGTCTTTGGGTTTGATTAGGAAATGAGTAATGATGGTTGTTGATCATTTTGATCAATGGCCTGGATTGAACGGGTAAGTGGGACGGCTTAATAGAATAGGGTTTGGATCGGTTCATATTGCAATTGGTTCGGGGTAATTGGGATTCAAATTGGGGTTCAATTCATGCTATTATTGAAATGTAATTGGGCTAGTTTTTAAATAGCCAATTTTTCCCTTTAATTTTATAAAAAATAGTAAATTATTTTTGGAAACAAATTAACAATACTAAAATAATTTGTAACACATAATTATCACTTTGAAAATACTGGATTTAATTTTTATGAATATAAACACAATTAAATCTAAAAGAGGCTATTATTACAATTATATGCAATTAGCCTTAAAAAATACTAAATAAATTTATAAAAATGTACAAAAAATTATTTTAGCTATATTTTGGTATAAATATGAGAATCCAATAAATGAATCACCAAAATGATAACTTTTTAAATTATTATTGGGTTTTTTATGAGTAAAATAGGGGATAAATTGGTTAAAAAGTCTTTAGAAAATTAAGGAAAAATAATAAAGCATTGGGAAATACTTATATATACATATGTATACTATTTTGAAAGTATTTTGTGTATTAAAAATATATAGGGAAAAATTGGGTGTCAACAACTGCCCCCTCTTTACCCGAGAAGGATGAAAGAATTGTCGGGTAAAGATATGATGGCCAATTTTGACCGAGCGAACCGGTTTGAAGAAGTTTAGGCCGCGCCCTGGCTTTTGGGATGCCTACATATCCTTGGTTTTACAAGAATCTGGCCATATGTAGTTCAAGATCCATCGGTGGGGTATGCCGATGGAGACTTTCGAGAAGAGACACAATATCTGGGGTCGGGGGGAATGGTTAAGGTTTGAAATGGCCGCGGGAACTGGAGTGGGGTTCGCTCCTGCTGAGATGGCCGTTGCTTGCCGGTTTACCTGCGAATAAGAAATACAAGCATATTTTGTACGTAAATTTAAACATGATGCAAATCCCCGTCGGACCATTGGTGTTGTCTTTGGAGGGTTAGGATGGCGTCCTTAGACCATGATGTCCTGGGACATGAAGTGTATAAAGGATTCGCAAGCCATGAAATGATGTTCTCGGGCTATGAAGATGATGTGTCCGAACCATGATGCATTTGAATAATGATATGCAAAAGATTAAAAGGGGTCCTCATGCCATGACATGGTGTTCTCGGGCTATGGAAATGGTGTCTACAAATGATGACGCCTTTGGATAATTTGGTGATCTTTCATCCCATGAGATGCAGCTTTCTGGCGATCTTTCAGCCCATGCAATGCAGATGAGGTGGCCATCTTTCAACCATGCAAATGTAGATAGAGACAACGTTTAGTCTCGAAAGGCAGAACAGTAGCCTTATGCAATGCAAAAAATGCAGGTGGAGACAGTGTTTAGTATCGGAAGGCAGAATGGTAGCCTTATGCAAGTTGGAAGGGAAAAAAAGCAGCCTTATGCAATGCAGATGCAGATAGAAGTAAAGCTTAACCTCGGAAGGAAGAATGGTAGCCTCATGCAATGCAGAAAATGCAGATGGAGACAGCGTTTAGTCTCGGAAGGAAGAATTGTAGCCTTATGTAATGCAAAAAATGCAGATGGAGATA
This sequence comes from Nicotiana glauca, assembly GCA_026770625.1. Taxonomy (NCBI): domain Eukaryota; kingdom Viridiplantae; phylum Streptophyta; class Magnoliopsida; order Solanales; family Solanaceae; genus Nicotiana; species Nicotiana glauca. The sequence continues at coordinate 19,341 of MU710025.1, forward strand.
GCGTTTAATCTTGAAAGGCAGAATGGTAGCCTTATGCAATGCAGAAAATGCAGATGGAGATAGCGTTTAGTCTCGGAAGGTAGAATGGTAGCCTAATGCAATGCAGAAAATACAGATAGAGATAACGTTCAGTCTCGGAAGGCAGAGTGATAGCCTTATGCAAGAAATAAAAGGGCAAATGGTAATAGAGCTTTCTTAGCTGATAGCAGATTGCGATATCGTGACTGCTAGTGACACTATGACACGCAAAATGCCATTGGTATGTGTGGATAGCAAATGTGGGTAAGCACAACGGTTCTGAGAGTTGTATTCCTGAATAATGTTTGTGAGTGTATAGTATGTTTGATGATTTTGCAATCCAAGTTGCTGCATCCAAAGAAAAATCGTGAGTTTTGTAAAGGGGGGAGGTTAGTTCATATACCCACTGGCTCTGCTCTACCTGCTTGGCTTTGATCTGGTGATACTGTATGTATCATTAGGGTAGCATTCCTAAACGAGGCAGTTTCAATAAACAAACACGCATGATTTTGTAAGAGTATGACATAGATGTATAACTAAAATAGTTTTTAGATGAACCGATGGCTGTGATGCAGTTCAATACATTGCCACCTCATGCTATGGAATTTTGAGGGTCCTCCTCAAAATTTTATCCCAGTTTGATGGGTTGATGCTTCTGACTGATGCTCGTGCGACAATCGACTGAAATTACTTCTGAATTTTGAGGGTCCTCCTCAAAATTCTACCCTAGTGGGAAATGAAAATTTTATTTAATTATGACTGAACCCATAAGGCTACCTACATATCCCCTCTTAAACAGGAATCAGGTCATACGTAGTTCAAGTTACATCATAAAGATTACATGCGGTAATGCTTGACTGCATCTGAATTAATCGGCTTTGGCCATACTTCTCTGTCCATTTCTGCAAGTATGAGGGTTCCTCCTGTCAAAACCCAGTGAACCATGTACAGACCTTGCCAGTTGGGAGAGAACTTCCCTTTGGCTTCATCCTGATGAAAAATTATCTTCTTTAATACCAGTTGTCCCGGTGTGAATTGCCTCGACTTGAATCTCTATTTGAAGGCTCTGGACATTCTATTTTGATAAATTTGACCATGACAAACTGCGTTCATTCTTTTCCCATCTATGAGAGCTAGTTGCTTGTAACGACTCTTTGCTCATTCTGCATCGTCGAGCTCAGCTTCCTGTATGATCCTTAAGGAAGGAATTTCTACTTCGACGGGAATGACAACTTCTTTACCATTGACCAGCATATAGGGGGTCGCCCCAGCTGATGTGCGAACTATGGTGCGATATCCTAAAAGAGCAAATGATAAATTCTCATTCCACTGTTGATGCTTCTCTACCATTTTCCTCAATATCTTCTTGATATTCTTATTGGCGGCTTCCACGACTCCGTTCATTTGAGGCCTGTAGGTTGTAGAATTCTTGTTCCTGATCTTGAAGGTTCCATACATAGCCTTCATCAAGTCGATGTTGATATTGGAGCCATTATCAGTAATGATTGATTCTGGAATCCGGAATCCAGAATCGGCAAACAATGCGGCCGTGGACAAAGTCTGACATGACCTTCTTAATCACTACTTTGTGAGATGCTGCTTCGACCCACTTGGTGAAATAGTCAATTGCCACTAGGATAAACCTGTGTCCGTTGGAAGCAGCAGGCTCAATTGGTCCAATAACATCCATCCCCCAAGCGGCGAACGACCACGTCGAGCTTGTTGCATTGAACTCATTTGGAGAGACCTTTATCATGTCTGCATGTATTTGACAACGGTGTCATTTTCGGACATATCCGGTGCAATCTGTCTCCATAGTCATCCAAAAGTAACCAGCCCGAAGTATCTTATTTTTTAAGACAACCATTCATATGTGGATCGCAGGTCCCGGCGTGAATTTCTTCTAGCAGTTTGGATGCTTCCTTTGCGTCGACACACCTTAGTAGTCCCAGATCAGGAGTCCTCCTATACAGGATTCCTCCGCTGTGAATGAAGTTGTTGGACAATCTCTGCAGTGTACATTTTTGAGTATGATTGGCAAGCTCCAGGTATTCTCCTTTTGCCAAATATTCCTTGATATCCTGAAACCAAGGCTTTTCATCTGCTTCCTCTTTGACATGGGCGCAGTAAGCTGGCTGATTATGAATTTTCACTGGAATGGGATCAATGAAATTCTTATCTAGATGTTGTATCATAAATGACAAGGTAGCCAATGCATCAGCAAACTCATTTTGGATTCTGGGAACATGTCAGAATTCTGTCTTTGTGAACCTCTTCCTCAATTCCTGTACCTGATGCAGATATGGGAGTATCTTGGAGTTCTTGGTTTCACATTCTTCTCGTACCTGATGTATAAGCAAATCTGAATCTCCAATTACTAGCAACTCTTGCATGTTCATGTCAATGGCCATCTTGAGCCCTAGGATGCAGGCTTCGTATTCGGCCATATTGTTAGTGAAGGGGAATCTAAGCCTTGCAGACATCGGATAATGCTAAACGGTTTCTGACACCAAGACTGCTTATATGCCAACTCCTTTGAAATTTGCTACTTCATCAAAAAATATTCTCCAACCATCATAGAATTCTGCAATGTCTTCTCCTATGAACGATACCTCTTCATCGAGAAAATATGTTTTCAAATGTTCATATTCTCCATCCACGCAGTTTTTAGCAAGGTGACCTGCCAATGCTTGTCCTTTGATCGCCTTTTGAGTTACGTATACAATATCAAATTCACTCAGCAGGAATTGCCACTTGGCGAGCCTGCCAGTGGGTATGGGTTTCTGGAAGATGTACTTTAAAGGGTCCATCCTTGATATGAGATACGTGGTATAGGCACAAAAGTAATGTCTTAGCTTCTGAGCTACCCAAGTCAGCACAGCAGGTGCGTTTTAACAGAGAATACCGGTCTTCAAAGGGAGTGAACATCTTGCTGAGATAGTAAATGGCCTATTCCTTTCTCCTTGTTTCATCATGCTGCCCCAAAATGCAACCGAAGGCTCCATCTAGTACTGCGATGTAGAGTAATAAGGGTCTACCTGGCTCTGGCGGGACCAAGACTGGTGGTGTTGACAACTATTCCTTGATTCTATCGAAGGACTTTTGGCAAGTCATCACTCCATTTGGTAGTGACGTCTTTTTTCAACATTTTAAAGATTGGCTCATAGATAACTGTAGACTATGCTGTGAATCGGCTGATATAGTTAAGTCTTCCCAAGAAAATCATCACGTCCTTCTTGTTCTTTGGCGGTGGAAGTTCCTATATGGCCTTGACCTTTGATGGATCCAATTCTATTCCTCGATGGCTTACAATAAACCCAAGCAACTTTCTGGCGGGAACCCCAAATGCACACTTTGCGGGATTCAGTTTCAAGTTGTACCTTCGCAATCTATTAAAGAACTTCCTCAAATCTTCCATGTGATCAGTGGCCTTCTTGGACTTTACGATGACATCATCCACATATACCTCGATTTCTCTGTGTATTGTATCGTGAAAAATGGTAGTCATGGCCCTTATATAGGTGGCCCCTACATTCTTCAAGCCGAAAGGCATCATTTTGTAACAATATCTTGAGATCAGGATATGTATATTTGGCAAGGGGAAGTCATTTTTTAGACTAGCCCGGTTGAAATCCCGATAGTCTACACAGACTCTTACCTTCCCGTCCTTCTTCGGTATTGGTACAATGTTGGCTAACTATGTTGGATACTCAACTACCCTTAGAACTTTAACTTTGACTTGCTTAGTGACTTCTTCTTTGATTTTCAAACTCATACCTGGCTTGAACTTTCTGAGCTTCTGCTTTACCGGTGGACACGTCGGATCAGTTGGACGTTTATGGGCCACAATAGATGTACTTAGACAAATCATGTCATCATATGACTAGGCGAATATGTCCTCATATTCCTTCAGAAATTCTATGCGTTCCCTCTTTTCTGACGGCGACAAGTGAACGCTGATTTTTCTTTCCTTGACATTCTCTGCATCTTCCATATTAACAATTTCTGTCTCATCCAAGTTGGACTTAGGTCGATTTTCAAAGTTCTCAACTTCTTTAACAATCTCCTCTGGTATGTCATCTTCTTCTGAGTCAATGTCCGTTTGTTGCATTGTCTCATTGCATGTCACAATCATTGCTTCATCAAGATAAGTCATCGTAATGTTGTGTAAGTAAAGTAATGAGAGAAAAAAAATAATGAGTGTTGATTCATAAGAAAAAAATCAAAATGCTTTGATAAATTCCATAACTGTTTTGAACAATTGATATTATTGCAGAAATCAAACTGCGAAAAGAAAAAATTATCTAGTAAATAAAAGATAGTTAATGATGCTTGTTCAGCCTTGCTACCCCGAGGCTCGCCGGGCTTTAGTGGTCGTGACGGTCCAATTGTTGAGGTATGTTCCTCTACTCACAGCTTGTATGGAAGGACCTTCCTTCCCTTCCTCCTCGAAAACAACACAGCAGTCTATATCATTGTCTTCTAAGAACAAGTTCTTCACCGCAACAAGTGCGCCCTCTTCGTCTATCCCATAAACAATGTCAGCCTGTTGGAAAGTTTTCTCCAAAGGTGGTATTGGCTATTCCCGTGGGTAGTAACGACCGTGCCATGGTGGCGACCAGTTTTTAAATTCTTCCCAAGTGTACTCGTATCCCAAACCAAAAATAGTGACGTGCTTCTTGAGATTTATGGGTTTAGCAATCCCATGGAAGTTCTTGCCGAGCCCCTTGCCAGGCTCATACCCACTCCAATTCAATATGATCTCGATCTTGTTGTCCCACCATTTATCTTTGTCAACAGCATTGACTCGCTCGATGTGGTGGTAGGTCTCTCTACCCAACTTTCTTCTTCCCCCAATTGCTGGAATGGTCTAATGACTGTATATTAGATTGCTGCCATCACCGTGAAGGATCACTTCCAGGTGATTCCACTCAAATTTTATGGCCTGATGCAGTGTCGAAGCCACAACCCCTCGGAATAAATCCAAAGGTGTCCTAACAGCAGGTTGCAGGATGCTGGCACATCTATTACTTGAAAGTCAACCTCGAACCAAGTTGGTCCCATTTGAAGACACAGGCTCATTTTACCGATGGTGGACCTCTAGGATCCGTCAAAAGCTTTCACGTTGATTGCTCCTTCTTTTATCTCGTGCATCCCTTTACTTAGCTTCTTGAGTGTATTAATGGGCATATATTAAGGATGGAACCCCCGTCAATCAGGATCCTATTGATGAAGTAGTCTTCACATTGCACGGTGATATGCAATGCTTTGTTATGACCTATCCCTTTAGGCGGCAGCTCATCTTCATAGAAAGCGATTTTGTGGATTTCTAACACTTGTCCCACCATATTGGCCATTTCTCTGCCAGTGATGTTACTCGGTACGTATGCCTCACTCAGCACCTTCAACAGAGCATTTTTGTGTGTCTTGAAGTTCTGCAACAAAGAGAGGATAGATATCTACGCTGGTGTTTTGTTTAGCTGGCCAATGACTGAATACTCCTTGGCCTGTATCTTCCTCCAAAGGTCATATGGGCCTGTTTCAATAATGAGTGTCCGGTTGGAAGCTTTCTTACTTGACTCAGCTAAGTGCTCCGGGGTATAGACTCTTCCAGTCCTTGTCATACCCTGTGCTGCAATAGTTTCTTCGAAACTGACTTTGCCTTTCCTCCTAGCCTCGACTGTATAATCCCAAGGGATAGCTTTTGTATGGAATGATGGCATGACGGTCATCGCCACTTGAATTGGTGCGGCTACCTTTACTTTAAATGAGACATGTTCCTTGGGTGGTAAAATTGTAACCTCAAACGATGCTGGTGCTTTGGCTGATGGTGTTGCCTTAAACTCAGGCGGGATAGACACGTGTACCTCCATGACCTCGGATGGTTGAATCTAGACCATGATGGGGTTAAGAGTAACTATTGGCTTATTTGGATCATCGCCTTCTGCGATCGATCTAATGGATCCTTCGGGATCACAATCATCCTCTATTTCAATCATGTGAACACCCTCGCCCTTGTGATCTGGTAAGGGGTTGTTGTGAACATTTGGAGTGTCTTCCTTTGCTACAATGACCTTGTTATCAATTAAGGACTGTATCTTGTCCTTTAAAGAACGAGATTCATCGATGGTATGTCCCTTCATGCCAGAATGGTATGCACAAGATTTATTTAGATTAACCTACTGAGAAGGGTTCTCAGGGGTAGAAGCAGGGATGTGGGTAACATAACCATTGGTTTTGAGTCTCTCATATAGTTGATTAATGGGTTTGGCAATGGCTGTGTATTGTTTTGGGGCCTCTGATCAAAGTTAGGTCGGGGCCTAGGAAAGTTTTGGTGTGTGGGGGGTGATTGGTAATGAGATAGATGGGCATTTTAGGCTTGGTATACATGTGCAGGTTGGGAATATTTGTGCGAGGTAGGCTGATATGTGGGAGGTGGAGGTGACTAATAAGTTGGTGCTGAGGGCTAGTAGGAAGGTGCTTGGTAGTTTGGAGCTGACTGATATATAAATGGAAGCATAGGGTAGGTTTGGTATTGAAGGGAGACTTGGTCCTTTGTGCAACCATTACGGCTCACACGTCTCTCTTCTTAGACACACCACCAGACTGCAAGGCCTTATTTGTGGCTTGAAAGGCCACAAAGTTTGTAACCATGCCATTTTTGATACCTTCTTCAATTTGCTCACCCAGTTTGATAATGTCGGAAAACTTATGATTTTCAATCAACATTAGCTGTTCATAATACTGCAGGTCCTGGGCTCGGACAAAGAATTTGTTCATCTATTCCTCCTCTAAGGTAGGTCTGACCTTAGCGGCTTCCGACCTCTAGTGAGTAGCATACTCGCGAAATATTTTTGTAGGCTTCTTCTTCAGATTCTGAATGTAGAATATATCTGGCGCATTTTCTATGTTAAATATGAACCTGTTAATGAAATCAGAAGCCATACTTTGCCAATTTGACCATTTCTTAGGATCCTGGCTGATATACCACGATAGTTTATCTCCCTTCAGATTCCTCATGAATAGTTTCATGCAAATCCTGTCATCCTTTCATACTCCGACCAACTTGTCGCAGTATGTTTTTAGATGGAACCTCGAATCACCTGTACCATCAAACATCTCGAACTTGGGAGGTTTGTACCCCTCTGGCATTTCAACATCTGGTTGTATGTAGAGATCTTCATAGTTTAACCCTTTAGTACCTTTACTTCCCTCGACGCCTTAGATTTGGCTAGTCAATTTCTTAAGCTCTTCAACCAAATTTCTGATGAGTGAATCCTTCTCCTCAGACTCAGGGGTGCAAGATATAGGTTGGGCGGAGAGTGGCACGATCTCCACGTAAATGGGGTTGTTGTAGGTATGAAAGTGGTCATTTGCTGAGTTTTGTGGTTAGGGGATGAGTAACGGATTGTTGTTTGGAGTGTGGTAAGTGTTGCATTGAGTCTTTGTTGGAATGGTGGGACGATTTGGTTGCTTTTGTAGAGGTGTGGGATTTTGGCCGTTGGGGAAGATAGTGTCTGGGGTGCTGAGGGAGAAGGATAGGTTGGCCAGGTTTCAAACCTGATCAAGCTCTTCTTGGAATCTCAGCAGCTTTTGTTCGAGTTGGGATGCATTTTCCTTGGAAACCTGAGTACCATGACCATGAGTGACATCTACCTATTCAGTTGAGTTCTACTTTCTCGTGTTGTTCAAATCTTCCATCTTCCCTTTGTTCTTGTTTTTGACAGGACTAAGAGGAGGAGTGGGTGGATAGCCCTTGGATCTTGTGGAATAGGATGATGTTGCCAGATTGCACGAACTAACCTTTGGGGAGGGGAATAACAAAATAAAAATGAAACAAAAGATAACTAAGTTAGTAAGGATATAAAAAGTATGTCAATATTTAAACACATACTGCATGAATATAAAGCGTGTCCTAATTTGGGAGCCTCATTGCGCCCGAGGTAGGCCTAGCGACAAGTTAATTTGGAGAACTTAGGATGCTAAATGACTTATTTTATTGATAAAATAGACGAATCACAAACTGACACTTAAATAAACAGGAAATAAAAATCATTAATGGCCATTGGCCTTATTACATAAAGTAAAAATAAAGACTCCTATATACTTGGTCCTAGAAGGACCTTCCCCAGATTTGGCATCCCTGGCTCCATCGAACATCTTTCCCATCTCGCGAAGTCTCAGTAGTAGGTAGGCCCTGGCTAGGTGTCAGCCTTCGGTCCACTCAGCATTTTGACAATTTTCGACCCTCTTGAAAAATATCTTCTCCAACTCCACTATGCCTCGCTCCAAGTATCCCAGTCAGATTGGCTTCTTGTATCTCACGATGCACGCTTTTGCACTCCCGGATCCTCTTGCGCGGTTGGTTGTATTTGAAATATGCCTCGGCTATTTTATCTATGATCTTGTGACCTCGAACAAACCCAGGCTGGCCCAAACCATCATGATTATCCCCCAACCAGCCTGAATAGTACGGAGCACAACCAGCGTGGTATCTATCTAGCTCGATGGTATCCCTCCCCATGACGATCTTGCAGTGCCACATATGCTGAGCTTGGCACTTGTAAGGACTATCATCATCCTGGAAGTCAGCTCGGAAGTGAATCATCTTGTCGACCCTAGGTACAACTTGCTTCCTACCAGCTTGCCTCATAACCCGGAGAGGGACGTAAGGGTTTGTTCCTCTCAGGCTGATCAATATCAGGAAAGGTGCTTCTATGGATCGGGCAATGAACTTCTCTGTCAGAAACCACTCGAATATCTATTGTACCTGGTCCTCAGTCAGATTTTCAAAAAGTTCGAACCATTCTCTAGCATTCTCCGGTTGGGCGAACATATTAGGCATGTAATTCATTCGCTTCTGATGATGGAAAGCGATATGATCATCTCTTGTCGGTATTCACCTTTTTGGAGATGCTCCGTGAGCCAAAGTTGAAGTAGCAAATTGCATCCTTCGAAGTATTTGGCTCCCTGTTGACACTTCTCTAGGTCTCGGTATATTTTCGCTATGAACATGGGCACAATGTTGAATGGTTGCCCACCAATTCCTTCCATTAAGGTCTTAGTTACTGCTAGTCTGGTGTGGATCCTTGATTTCTTCATCGGAAACATGATCAACCCCAGGAAACAGAACATGAGTACGAAGACACTTCGATGGATGTGCCCCAAGGATGTGATGGCAAACTCGTCAGGGTAGGTACGGTAGGATTTGCTGTGACTGTACCTTTCATACAGATAGTCGAAAGGGATGTAGGATTCTTTCAGACATGTCAGTGCTGGATTCATTTTCAAACCCATCATTTTGAGGAAGCCCCTGCCTTTACGGTTCTCAGGAATCTACAAACCCGAAGTTTCCCACACTATACCGGCCAATACTCTTATCTCCTCTAGAAAGGGTGTCATTTTAATGTCTCCGAAGCGGAATACAGCCCTCTCACGATCCCAGAACAAAGTTGCCGCTTCTATGATCTTATTGTTGGGTCGAATTTCCAGGAGAGAATGTAGATTTCCCAAATATTTTCGGACAAGAGTTTGATCACTAGAGTGAAGATCTTTCCACCAACTTAACATTCTTGGGTGGATGTTGATGAACATACCGAATCTAGGGACTTTGTGCCTCATATTTCTGCAAGACAAATAAGATTAGGCCCTTACCCCCACTAGACTCGGCTATTTAATACAAATAATTAGCATGAAGTATTTAGTTCTCCAGATAAATGCAGAGAACATGGTAGTGTTCGTTTGGGTTTAGGGAAATCCAGTGGATTTTGGACAAGGCTATCTTAAAGAGTCATTATGCGGACAACATAACTGACTTGGTTAGGTTTGACCATGATGCATTCATAGTTTAAACAGAATAAAGTTTCTAAGGGATTTTAGACTGGTACCCTTGAGCGGACAACTCAAGGGGAAAAGGCACGGAACTATCAACTACATTGTTGATCAAATGGTTTTAAAGCAAAAATGCCTTTTCCGAATTTAGGGGTAATAATATAGGAAGAGCGCAACCATTCATTATAAGCGTTGCCATGGTATTTGTTTGGCACGAGTGAAATATGATGTTGAGCATGATTATGCAATAATTAAAAGCATGTTGTCACATATTTGCACGTTAAGAAAGTAGTAAATACAACAGTTTCATAATTTAAAGTAGTAGTAAAGGAAAGAAACAAAGAAGATAAGTCAGTTTTGCCTTGTAAAGAAACTAAACGCTTAAAGGAATTTAAACAAGTAATTGCATATGAAGGGAATATACAAATTAACAAGATGGTAAAAGCCTAAAATCCTCAGTAGAGTCGACATGCTGTCGCACCCTCTTTTTCTCGCAAAATCGGGTTTATGACATTTGGTATAGGAAAACTTGTTCCTTTTGGGAACTGGGTTTTGCATTTTTGAAGAGTCGCCACCTAATGATTTATGGTGCATTAGGACACCTTTAAGGTTCATTTCTAAGTTCGTTTGATAACCAGAGATAGGGTAAGAGCTTGAAATTATCCTAAGGGGAAGGTAGTAGGCACCCCTCAAGCTCCACTAGTGTGGTTCCCGACCAGATAGTTCTTTGCGAATTTGGTTCAATTGACATATATATAGATAAGGGTCAAATCAGAGGGGATTTTATAAATAATCATTTGAAAGAGCAATTAATGCAGATTTTAAACAAGAAGTTGCAATGCTTTTAAAAGAGAAGGGAAATAAGGGAATGGGGTCTTAGGTTTATTTAAAATATGGATCACATCAATGCAATACCTGTCACATCTCCTTTTTTATACACCACCCCGAAAGATAGTATATAAGAGATTTTTTCTAATTTAAGTGACATTATTCAAAATGAGATTATTTATTTATCAGAGTCGCCACTTGGGATAATTTATTTGGTGTCCCAAGTCACCGATTTATTTTAAATCCCAAATCGAGGAAATTTTGACTTTCCTTTTGAAGTCTACGAACCAGAAATTCTGAATAAGGAATTCTGTTAACCTGAGGGAAGATGTTAGGCACCCTCGGATTCCGTGGTTCTAGCATGGTCGCTTAAACTATTATAATTGGCGCATTATCTGATTGTAATACATGTTCTAGCTTATGGTGCAATTTTAAACTTTAACCACTTTATTTTATTATTTTGTAAGGAAAATTGCGACGTTATTTAAAATACATCTCGGACCACGTCACATAAATGCACCCATGGTTCTCGACATATTTTATCTAAAATTATTGAAATTTGGATTTGGGTCACATAAATGTGCACCCGAGTTTAGGAAAGTAGATTATTAAAATACGCGCCTAAAACGACTAAGGTGTTGGTAACCTTGCGGGAGGCCATGAAAGTTCGCTAAATGGCACGTCCCGAGTTCTAAGGATAAACAAAAAGTAATTAAATGAGGCCACACATTATGAGATTTTTATTTGGCGCGGCGCACCTCAATTTTATTTTCGAAATTGCTTAGGACTAAAGATGTTTTACACCCAATCAAAACGGTAAAATTCCAACTGCTAAAGTATTTTATGGCCTCACCCAATCTAATCCATTTTCAACAAGAATTGCTTTTGCATCCATGAAACAAATATCTTTCGTACAAGTTTAAGCAATTAAATCTACTTATTCAATGTGAAGCTTATAAAAGACAAGGAACAAACAATCATCACATTTAAATAAACTAGAATATTCACATGACTGAAAAAAAACAAAGAAACCAAGCAGCACATTAAGAAATGGGTGTAAAAATAGACCTTGTATTGATTGGATCTAAACCTTAAGATTGCTGCTACTCTACAATAGAAATCATGCAATTTCATGCACTCTTTTACCGGTTACTAAAAAAAAGTATTCTCCAAGGGTAGTCTTAATTTAATCAACTAGAACTAAAACTTATGACGGTGATCTATGATTCTAGTGTAATACGTGTTTATCAGGTAGTTAGAATTTTTGAATCTACTACAAATATGTAATATGGGACTATTTACAGGTGAAGAATATGAAGGAGAAATCCTAATCTAATAAAGAAATTAGTAACAACTATTGAAGTATATTTCCGAGTTCATACAGAAGACTGGTACATATCTTTGTTGGAAAAACAAAACAATGATACAGAGTGAATTTATAAAAAAAATTCAATGATAAAAGAGAGAGGCATAATAAGTATCAGGAAACTCTTACTACAAGCAAAAGCTCCAACCTATCATTATGTAAGCTAAGTACAAGATAACACAAATCAATAAATCGAAAATTGAACAACCTGAAAATTAGAGCTTTGACTGACTAGAATTTCAAGCAAAATTACACGAGCAAAATGAACCAACTGCTGTGGCCAAAATTGGAAACGGACGCAACTCGAGCGATCCAAACCCGAACGATAAACAGCGACGGACTCAAGAAAACCCAACTGAGACCTCGAGCGGATGGCAGCGTCGTCACTTGCCGGTGACCAATTTCGGCAAGGCAGCAGCTTCAAATGAAGGACCAGAGGAGTCGAAAATGGCAGATGCTGCTGCTTTTATGAAGAGGGTCCTCGGTTAAGTTTTTGGTTCTTTGGAATAAAGAAGCTTCGTTGGTTTTATCTGTGTAAGGAAGCTCCGAAAATGGCTGCTATGGAGTTGTTTTCTGAAGAAGAAGAAGAAGAACGGGCCTGTTCCAAACGGCGCACTTTTAGCTCTTTTTTGTTAGCTATATAGGGGTAGGAATTAGGTTTATATTTTTTGTATTGCCAATTAATCTCTAGGTCTTTTTGTGTTAAGTCCTTAGGGTCTTTTTATTTATTTTTTGTTCCAAAGAAAACTTGAGCCTTTATGACTAGCTATGTTAAAAATTAGCTTAATTAACTAAAACTTTATCCATATAGAAATATTAAAAAAAATATTAATTAGCCCTACTATTTTTTTTAAATAAACTAATTTTTTTTTATATTTTTTCAAAATTAAAAATGACTACAAAAATATTAATGAATTTTTTTTTTTTGTAATTCTTGTTTTCTTGCAATAAATAAAGTAAAAGCATCAAAATTAATTAAAATAGCTACATTAGGCCTAAATTAAATATTTACATGCTAAAAATATAAAACTCTTGGGGAAGGTCAAAAATCACATGTCTACAATACCTGGTAATCACTCTTCAAAAGAGGGGCTACACGTGGTATTAGCGTATCGGTCATCATATTCATATCTACCCTTTCCAGCCCCGTTTAAGGTACTAAAGCGCGAATTTCAACCACTATTGTATGTTATTACCCGTCCCATTCCTATTAGTCCCAGAGGCACTTAGGACTACTAATCCTAAAAGAGAGGGATATTAGGCTGGCCTGAGGTTTCAAAGGTGAAAAATCTAGGGCGACATACAAAAACTTATATAAGACTGCACATTCAAGGGGAAGCACGTAAACACATAAGGCTCAAGTACACCTCCTCAATGAAGGCAATAAGATAGCATGACTCATACAACAAACAAGGTCTGATTCTAAAGTAATTCTAAGGGGAGAGTAGATTATTATTGTTGCAACAGGTCTTTACATGACTCGGTAGGAAACACGACAGGCCTGCTTGGTGATTATAGCACTTAAACAAACAACAGAGGCAAGTTTGGTTTTATTATTATTATTGCCTAAGGCTTGCCTAAATGTTTAGATGACCTTAGAAACATGGTATCTATTGTTGATCTTGAGTGTAGTTACAACGTAAAACGAATGGTTTGAAATCCTACAGGCATGCTTGCAAAATCGTGTTAACAAGGAGAGATTAAGTTACTTAAGCACTGGTTTAGAATAGGCTAATTTAAATTAGACTAGTTGCAGATGATAGGATCCATTATTGCTGGTTTTAACTCCTATGGACATGATAGAGTGCACGGATTTTAATTTTGAACATGGTACTCATTTATAGCTATTTAAATCCTAGAGCATGATGCCTAAGTGGTAACTAGCGTGAAGAATTTAAAGTGGAGTCCTATAGGTAGGTTATCTAGGCGTGAATGCAGAATTTTAAATAAATAAAGCTTTATAGGCATGGTGTCTAAGGTGCAGAATTGAACACGCAGGACGTAAAACAGTCCTATAGGCATGCTTTCTCAGTGCAGTTTGAATCTGCAGAATTAAATATCCTATAGGCATGGTTTCTAAACGCAGTCTGAATATGCAGCATTTAAAAGTAGTCCTATAGGCATATCTTCTCAATGTAGTTTGAATATGAAAAATCAAAATACCCTATAGGCATGGTTTCTAAACGCAGTCTGAATATGCATAATTTAAAAGTAGTCCTAGAGGCATATTTTCTACCCTAGAACATGCATAATTACCCACCCTTTTCACTAGCCATCCCCGTTGTTTATTACAAATTATTAAAAACCAGAAGTACTAAATTACATCAGAAAAATACTTAAAAAATACAACTTGAGGAAGCCTGATCCGCCCTGAGCTATGGAATAAACTGCCTTAAGATGCCATTGCTTCAAAGCCTTTCTCAGACTTGAGTGTGTCAAAGTTCCCTAAGGGTCTCAAAAGGACCTCGGGCAGTGCTCATACCCAAGTTGCATTAATCAGATAGAGATGAGTGCAGTGTGGAATTGACATTCCATATGTATCCAAGTTCAGAGGGAGCTCATGGGTTCTGTAATGACTTGACTAGTCGTTTTGTATTTTAGAACCCTGTTCCCTTAAATAAAACTTCCCGCACTTGCTTTAACTAATTTATGACTTGCAGAGACGGGTGATTGGGAAGTTAGAAGAGTTTTGAGCAAGAATATGTCCATTTGCTTCTTTAAGTTTTTCTAAAACGGCTAAGTTTGATTTCGGTCAACTTTCTTGGGAAACGGACCCAGATTCATGATTTGACGATCCCTGGTCCGTGGGAATGGGACCTGGGCATATACCCGGAATCGAATTCCGAGGTCCCTAGCCTGAGTAATGAATTTTTCTGTGAAATTGTTAACTTGAAGTTTTAAAGAATTTAATAAACTAAGTAATCATTGATTTCCTAGGTATCAGGCTAAGATTTTAGTTCTAAAGCTTGGTACAAGTCCGAAATATCAGTTAAGATTTATCCGTGAAATTTTGTGTCAATCCGAGTAGTTTAAGGGCGTTTTGACCTTTTAGAAGGAAATTAAGAACTTGGAGTTTAATAGATTGATTCATTTGGTTTTAGGACATGATTCCTATATTTAACGTTGTTTCGAGTGATTCGAGTAGGTCTGCCTCATGATTTTAGACTTGTCGGTATGTTCGGGCAGGGCATGGGAGCCTAGAGCGTCAATCGAGCGAGGCTCGAGTGAAGTTAAAACTTGGAAAAGGACTTAAGTTTGCTGCTTCTGTCATAACCGCATCTTCGGTTCTTGGACCGCAGAAGCGGGACCACAGATGCGGTCATTTGATCGCGGAAGAGGAAAGGGACAGGCCATGGGAAACCGCAGAAGCAGTCCAAGGACCGCAGAAGTGGTTCCGCCTATGCGACCCCTAGACCGTAGAAGCGGTCCAACTCCCTATTGCCCAAAGCTGCAGAAGCGGCCAATATCCGCAGAAGTGGACTCCGCAGAAGCGGAAATACCTCCGCAGAAGCAAAATTAGCTGAAGGCAGAAGATTTCATTTAATACGAACTCAAACCCATTTCTCTCATTTTTCACTCCACACTTAGGCGATTTTGGGGCTTCCAAAGAGAGGGTTTCCACATTTTATCACAAGGTAAGTAATTTCCACTCCCCCTTAGTTTAAATACATGAACATTAGGTAGATTAAACACTAAAAACTAACAAAAAAATCAAGGGTTAGAGGTAGACCTAGGGTTTTAATAAAACTAAGATTTAAGCATGTAATTTGCCAGGTAATGAGCTAGAAATCATATATTTTTGATCCTTAGGTGATAGAGAACAACTTCCTTCGAAACATTTCGGAATCCAGGCACGTGGAAAAGGTTGGGAAATCACTTAAATGGTTAGAAATCAATCTTGTAAGCCTTTATTGACTAGTTCTTACTTTATTTTTAATTAGTTGGTGCTCGTTCGGCTATGAATTGAGGGTTTGGGCTTGTTCTTGATATTGGAAGTACGCTTCGGAGTGACTCCTTTCTTACCTTGCGAGAGGGAATTATCCCCATAGGAATTATAAATGAGTAATTGTTGCTAAATGCGGGGGCTACGCACGTACTAGGTGATGAGAGTCCGTGTGTAGCTACTATAAATGTTAATTGCTTGGGTAGTTAGGACCCACATCATGCCTAATTGGGGAATATCTCTTATTATAATTGCCGATATGATCATTTATGATTTGCTAGAGACTTGAGAAAAAAATGAAAAGTGAACATATGAACTTGTTGAGCCTTGGTAGAAGTTTCCTTGTATATAAATGAGCTTTTGTGTGCGTTCTTGATGTTTTCTTGATAATTATGGATCGAGCCGATCGCCTCGGTGAGAATAGATGCATCTATGGTTCGGGCCGTTCGACCCTCGGTAGTGCACAATTTATTTTCTGTTGGAGTGGGCCGTCGACCTCGGCATGACTGCGCACGATATATATATACTTAAGTTTAGACATGACATGATTACTTGTTAAGTATGTAAAGCAAAGAAAATGGTAATTGAATTATGGTCAAGAACGTGAATATGACTTCTCATTTAAACTTGTTGTTACTGGAGATCCTTCCTACTGTATATCTCACATTAGTATTATATATCTTGACCTTAATAAGTATCAAGTCGATCTCTCGTCTCCACTTCTTCGAGATTAGGCGGGATACTTACTGGGTACATGTTGTTTATGTACTTATGCTACGCTTATGTACTTAAATGTACATGATTTGAGGCAGGTGGATCTGGACATCATCCTGGTGCGCGTCAGTGAGCACTCTTGAGACTTCTACGGTGAGCTGCTTCTCTTTCATGCCGATCCGCAACTGAAGAAGTATTTCTTTGTATTTTGTTTCTATCTATCCTAATTCAGATAGTAGGAAAGTGTGTTATTCTTTTGTGTATATTTTACTAGTCACCCGTAGCTTGTGACACCAGATTCTGGCATACACGGTAGTAGACATTTATTTTTGGGTTGTATAATTACTTTGATGCATTATTGATCCTTACTGGTCTTGACTTTAAATCTAAAAAATCTATTATAATTGTTTTTGGCAAAGGTAAAATGAGAACATTATCACATCTCCGCTATCAGCTGGCCTGACAACGGTGTCGGGCGCTATCATGACTTGTTAGGGAAAATGGGTTGTGACAACATGGTATCAGAGCACTAGGTTCACGTAGGTCTCATAAGTTATGGGCAAACCTAATAGAATCTTGTAGATCGGTACGGAGATGTCTGTATTTATCTTCGAGAGGCTATGGGGTGTTAGGAAAGACTACTCTTTATTTATTTTCCATCGTGCAGTGGTCAGTGTACTAAATTTCCTCTTCTATTCTCTCACAGATGGTGAGGACTCATACCGCCGACGTTATGGACCCGGGAGGAGCTGCTCCCCCCGTTGCTAGAGGCCGAGGTAGAGGTCGGGAGAGGGCACCGGCCCGTGGTAGGGGGCGAGGGTATCCCAGATCCATTCTAGTTGCACCACTATCAGATCCTGCGAGGGATTCGATCATTGAGGAGCAGGGCGAGGTGCCAGCAGCTGATCCTACCCCGGTTGATTTCATGATAGCACCAGGATTTCAGGAGGTCATGGGCCGCATGCTTCAGTTCATGGATACTATGACTCAGGCTGGTTTATTTCTAGCAGATCCAGCTACCTTACAAGCAGGAGGGGGAGCATAGACCCCTACCGCTCAGGCTCCAGGTCATACAGCCACAGTTTATCATGCTTCGGGTGCACTACCCGTGGAGGGGGTTCAGCTAGTTACTGCAGTGGCACCCCAGCCCAGCCCAGCTGTGGACGGTGATCCACAGAAGTTATTAGACAGATGGACCAGGTTGTACCCTCCAGTCTTCGGGGGTGAGTGTCATGACGATGCCCAGGATTTCATTGACAGGTGCAGGGATAGACTGCACAACATGAGGATATTGGAGTCGCATGGAGTCGACTTAACTATTTCTTAGTTGGAGGGCAGAGGCCGTAGATGGTGGCAGTCTTATGCACTTAGCAGACTAGCAGGTTCTCCTCCCCTCACTTGGCGTCAGTTCACTCAGTTATTCCTTGATCGGTATATTCCACCCTCTGAGAGGGAAGAGATGCATCATCAATTTGAGCATCTAGAGTAGGGTCAGATGTCAGTGACCGATTATGAGGCGAGGTTCTCTGAGTTGTCTCGCTATGCACTTATGATACTTCCCACAGAGGCAGAGAGAGTATGGAGATTTGTTGCAAGGTTACACCCCACTATCCGATCGGGTATGGCCCGAGAGGTAGAGATGGGCACTGGGTATCAGCTAGTACTTGAGATTGCTTGTAGGATTGAGGGTTACCATCTGAGGGGTAGAGAGCAGATACAGCAGGATAAGAGGGCCAGATTCTCCGGAGAGTTCAGAGGTGCCCCAGCTAGGGGTAGAGGTCAGTTTGGGAGGGGTCAGCCCAGTAGGCCCCTAGTTTCAGCACCACCACCTACTCGGGTTACTCCAGCGCGCTCCAATTTCAATGCCATGCCCGAGAGTTCTTATCGCCCGCCAGCTATCCAGGGTTCATCCAGTGGGTATTTAGGTCCTCCGGATTCCTCCAGTTCCTATGTTAGTGCTATACCGGAGAGTTCATACCGCCCACCGGCTATTCAGGCTTCTTCTAGTGGGTCTTCTGGTTTTCAGAGTTAGCCATCCAGATAGTAGTCACGTTGCTTTGAGTGCAGGGACCCAAGTCACATGAGGAGATACTGCCCCGGGCTTAGGGGCAAGGTAGTGCAGCAGGGGCAGCAGCCCATGACTCTAGTACCAGTAGGCCAAACACCTAGAGATGGAGGGCAGACTAGTAGAGGCCATCCCAGGGGTGGACTCCAGATAGGGAGAGGTCAGCCAGCTACTACTCCGTCAGGTGGAGGCCAGACAGCCGGTGCTCCAGCTAGATTCTATGCTCTTCTAGCCAGGCCAGATGTATTAGCCTCAGGTGCCGTCATCACAGGTATTATTTCAATCAGCGGTAGGGATGCGTCGGTATTATTTGACCCAGGGTCTACTTATTCCTATGTATCATCTCTGTTTGCCCGTTTCCTAATTATTTTCCTAAGCCTTTGGGTGTTCCTGTCCATGTGTCGACTCCTGTGGGTGATTCTATGGTTGTGGATTGGATCTACTGGTCTTGTGTGGTTACTTTTTGTGGTTACGAGACTAGAGCAGACCTCATGTTGCTTGATATGATTGATTTCGAGGTCATACTGGGCATGGATTGGCTATCTCCCTATCACGCCATCCTTGATTGCCATGCCAAGACTATTTCACTAGCGATGCCAGGGTTTCCGAGGTTGGAATGGAAGGGTTCCACAGTTGATATGCCTAGCAGGGTTATTTCTTTCCTGAAGGCTCAGTGCATGGTTGAGAAAGGGTGTTTGGCCAATTTACCTTATGTTCGAGACACCTCCGCAGAGTCTTCGACGATTGATTCAGTGCCAGTGGTTTGAGAGTTCACCGATGTTTTTCCTTCTGATCTTCCTGGCATGCCTCCAGATCATGATATTGATTTCTGTATTGATTTGGCTCCAGGCACTCAGCTTATATCTATCCCACTGTACCGTATGGCTCCCAAGGAGCTGAAAGAGCTGGAGGAGCAGTTGGAGGAGTTGTTGGCAAAGGGGTTTGTTAGGCCTAGTGTATCACCTTGGGGTGCACCAGTGCTATTTGTGAAGAATAAAGATAGGACTATGCAGATGTGCATTGATTACCGCCAGTTGAACAAGGTCACCATCAAGAACAAGTATCCATTGCCTCGTATTGACGATTTGTTTGACCAGCTGCAGGGTGCTAGGGTGGTCTCTAAGATTGACTTGATGTTAGGGTATCATCAACTGAAGATTCGAGATTCAGACGTTCCGAAGGCTGCATTTAGGACTAGATATGGCCACTATGAGTTCCTGGTGATGTCATTTGGCTTGACTAATGCCCCAGAGGCATTTATGGATTTGATGAACAGGGTGTTTAGGACTTATATTGATTCCTTTGTTATCATCTTCATTGACGACATCTTGATATAATCACGTAGCTTGGGGGAGTACGAGCATCATTTGAGAGTAGTGCTTCAGACCTTGCGAGAACAGAAGCTGTTTGCTAAGTTCTCCAAGTGTGAGTTTTGGCTAGAGTCGGTGGCATTCTTGGGGCATGTAGTGTCAGGAGAGGGTATTAAAGTGGATCCTAAGAAGATTGAGGCAGTTTAGAGTTGGCCACGTCCTACTTTAGTGACCGAGATCAGGAGCTTCCTGTGATTAGCAGGTTACTACCGGCGATTTGTGCAGGGCTTTTCATCTATTGCATCACCTCTGGCCAAATTGACCCAAAAGGGTGCTCAATTTCGTTGGTCTGATGATTGTGAGAAGAGCTTCCAGAAGCTCAAGACGGCTTTGACTACGACACCAGTTCTTGTATTGCCTTTTAGTTCAGGGATGTATACGGTATATTATGACGCTTCTCATGTTGGCTTGGGATGTGTATTGATGTAGGAGGGGCGAGTTATTGCATATGCTTCACGTCAGCTGAAGGTTCATGAGAAAAATTACCCTGTGTTGTTCATGCTCTTAAGATATGGAGGCATTATTTGTATAGATTGTCATGTGAGGTTTATACAGACCATCGCGGCTTGCAGCATTTGTTCAAGCAGAGGGATTTTAATTTTAGGTAGCACAGGTGGCTTGAGTTACTAAAGGATTACGACATTACCATTCTTTATTATCCAGGTAATGCGAATGTGGTCACGGATGCCTTGAGCAGAAAGGCAGAGAGTGTGAGTAGCTTGGCTTTCATTCCTGTTGAGATGAGACAATTAGCTTTGGACATCCAGTCTTTAGCTAACAGACTTGTAAGATTGGACATTTTGGAGCCCAGCTGAGTTCTAGCATGTGTGGTTTCTCAGTATTCATTATTGAGGCAAATTAAGGCCCGACAGTTTGATGATCCATATTTGGCAGTTCTCAGAGAGACGGTGCTTCAGGGAGGTGCCAAGGAGATTTCTATTGGCGAGGATGGTGTGTTATGGCTTCAAGGTCGTGTATGTGTTCTTAATGTTGATGGCTTAAGGGAGAGGATTCTAGAGGAGGCCCATAGTTCGAGGTACTCCATTCATCCGGGTGCCACGAAGATGTATCATGACTTGAGACAGCATTACTGGTGGCGGAGGATGAAGAAGGACATCATAGAGTATGTAGCTAGATGTTTGAATTGCCAACAGGTCAAGTATGAGCACCAGAGGCCAGGTGGCCTACTTCAGCGGATGCGCATTCCGGAATGGAAGTGGGAGCGCATCATCATGGATTTCGTGGTTGGGTTGCCGCGGACTTTGCGGAAGGTTGATTCAGTATGGGTTATTGTGGATTGGTTGACCAAGTTGGTCCACTTCATTCCAGTGGCGAAAACCTATACGGCGGAGAGATATGCTCAGATTTATATTCGGGAGATAGCCAGGTTACACGGTGTGCCGGTGTCCATCATATTAGACAGAGGCCCTCAGTTCACTTCCCATTTATGGAGAGCTGTTCAGAGTGAGTTAGGGAGCCGCGTAAAGCTTAGCATGACATTTCATCCTCAGACCGACGGGCAGTCGGAGCGGACAGTTCAGATTTTAGAGGATATGCTTAGAGCATGTGTGATGGACTTTGGAGGGTAGTGGGATCAGTTCTTGCCTTTAGTGGAGTTTGCATACAACAACAACTATTAGTCCAGCATATAGATGGCCCTGTATGAGGCTTTATATGGTCGGCATTGTCGTTCCCCTATCGGGTGGTTTGAGCCTGGTGAGGCTAAGTTACTTGTTATAGATTTGGTACAGGATGCCTTGGATAAGGTAAAGTTGATTCAGGAAAGGCTCCGCACAGCTCAGTCCAGACAGAAGAGTTATGTGGATCAGAAGGCGCGTGATATATCATTTATGGTGGGCAAAAAGGTTCTCTTGAAAATCTCGCCAATGAAGAGCATTATGAGGTTTGGGAAGAAGGGCAAACTAAGCCCAAGGTTTATTGGTCCCTTCGAGGTGTTGAGGCGAGTTGGGGAGGTTGCCTATGAACTTACTTTACCTCCCAGTTTATCGGGAGTTCATCTAGTTTTTCATGTATCGACGCTTCGAAAGTATCATGCCGACCTATCACATGTGTTGGACTTCAGTACCATTCAGTTAGATGAGAGCTTGGGCTACGAGGAGGAGCCAATTGCCATTATTTATAGACAAGATCGCCAGTTGCGGTCCAAGAGGATTTCTGCGGTAAGGGTCCAGTGGAGGGGCCAACCGGTTGAGGAGGCGACCTGGGAGTCCGAGGAGGACATGCGGAGCAGATATCCCCACTTATTCAGCAGTCCAGGTACTTTTCTATGTCCGTTCGAGGACGGACGTTTGTTTAAGAGGTGGAGAATGTAATGACCCGACTGGTCGTTTTGTATTTTAGAACCCCGTCCCCTTAAATAAAACTTTCCAAACTTTCTTTATCTAATTTATGCTTTGCGGGAACGGGTGGTTCGAAAGTTAGAAGAGTTTTGAGCAAGAATATGTCCATTTTCTTCTTTAAGTTTTTCTAAAAAGGCCAAGTTTGACTTCGGTCAACTTTCTTGGGAAATGGACCCATATTTATGATTTGATGATCCTGGAGATCCGTGCAAAAATATGGGACATGGGCGTTTGCGCAGATTCGAATTTCGAGGTCCCTAGCCCGAGTAATGAATTTTTCTGTGAAATTATTAACTTGAAGTTTTAAAGAATTTAATAAACTAAGTAATCATTGATTTACTAGGTATCGGGCTCAGATTTTAGTTCCAAAACTTGGTACAGGTCCGAAATATCAGTTAAGACTTACCCGTGAAATTTGGTGGCAATCCGAGTAGTTTAAGGGCGTTTTGACCTGTTAGAAGGAAATTAAGAACTTGGAATTCAATAGACTGATTCATTTGGTTTTAGGACGTGATTCTTAGATTTAACATTGTTTTGAGTGATTCGAGGGTTCGAGTAGGTCCACCTCACGATTTTAGACTTATCAGTATGTTCGGGCGGGGCACAGGAGCCCCGAGCGTCAAACGAGCGAGGCTCGAGTGAAGTTAAAACTTGGAAAAGGATTGAAGTTTGTTGCTTCTATCATAACCGCATCTGCGGTTCTTGGACCGCAGAAGCGGGACCGCAGATGAGGTCATTGATCGCGGAAGTGGAAAGGGTAGGCCATAGGAAACCGCAGAAGCGACCTAGGGACCGCAAAAACGGTTCCACCTATGCGGCCCCCAGACCACAAAAACGGTCCAACTCTCTATTGCCCATAGCCGCTGAAGAGGCCAATATCTGTAGAAGCAAAAATACCTCCGCAGAAGTGAAATTAGCTGGGGGCAGAAGATCATTTAATACGAACTCAAACCCATTTCTCTTATTTTTCACTCCACACTTAGGCGATTTTGGGGCTTCCAAGAGAGGGTTTCCACATATCATCACAAGGTAAGTAATTTCCACTCCCCCTTAGTTTAAATACATGAACATTAGGTAAATTAAACACTAAAAACTAACTAAAAATCAAGGGTTAGAGCTAGACCTAAGGTTTTAATAAAACTAAGATTTAAGCATGTAATTTGCCAGGTAATGAGCTAGAAATCATATATTTGTGATCCTTAGGTGATAGAGAACAACTTCCTTCGAAAAATTTCGAAATCCGGGCACGTGGGCCCGGGGTCGGAATTTAGGAAACTTGTGGGAAAGGTTGGGAAATCACTTAAATTGTTAGAATTCGACCTTGTAAGTCTTTATTGACTAGTTCTTAATTTATTTTTAATTAGTTGGTGCTCGTTCGGCTACGAATTGAGGGTTTGGGCTTGTTCTTGATATTGGAAGTGCGCTTCGGAGCGAGGTGAGTCTCCTTTCTAACCTTGTGAGAGGGAATTGTCCCCATATAAATTATAAATGAGTAATTGTTGCTAAATACAGGGGCTACACACGTACTAGGTGACGAGAGTTCGTGCGTAGCTACTATAAATGTTAATTACTTGGGTAGTTAGGACCCACATCATGCCTAATTGGGGAATATCTCTTATTATAATTGCCGATATGATCATTTATGATTTGTTAGAGACTTGAGAAAAGAATGAAAAGTGAACATATGAACTTGTTGAGCCTTGGTAGGAGTTTCCTTGTATATAAATGAGCCTTTGTGTGCTTTCTTGATGTTTTCTTGATAATTATGGATCGGGCCGATCGCCTTGGTGAGAATAGATGCATCTATGGTTCGGACCATTCGACCCTCGGCAGTGCATAATTTATTTTCTGTTGGAGTGGGCCGTCGACCTCGGCATGATTGCGCATGATATATATATATGCGCTTAAGTTTAGACATGACATGATTACTTGTTAAGTATGTAAAGCAAAGAAAATGGTAATTGAATTATGGTCAAGAACATGAATATGACTTCTCATTTAAACTTGTTGTTATTGGAGATCCTTCCTGCTGTATACCTCGCGTCTCTACTTCTCCGAGATTAGGCAGGATACTTACTGGGTATATGTTGTTTATGTACTCATGCTACGCTTCTGTACTTAAATGTACAAGATTTGAGGCCGGTGGATCTGGACATTATCCTGGTGCGCATCAGTGAGCACTCTTGAGACTTCTACGGTGAGCTGCTTCCCTTTCATGCCAATCCACAGTCGAAGAAGTCTTTCTTTGTATTTTTTTTTTCTGTTTATCCTGATTCAGATAGTAGGACAGTGTGTTATTCTTTTGTGTACATTCTACTAGTCGCCTGCAGCTTGTGACATCAGGTTCTGACACACAGCGTAGTAGACATTTATTTTTGGTTTGTATACTTTGATGCATTATTGACCCTTACTGGTTTTGACTTTAAATCTGAAAAATCTCTTATAATTGTTTTTGGCAAAGGTAAAATGAGAACATAATCACATCTCCACAATCGGCTGGCCTGACAACGGTGTCGGGCGCCATCATGACCTGTTAGGGAAAATGGGTCGTCATAGGTTCCAATGCAAGGCTCAGATAAAGAGGGCAGACCTTAAGTCTAAAAGATAGTGGAAGTGGAGGAATAAAGTTTTACAACTGAGGGGGAGTAAAGGATAAGGGTAAAGGGTAGTAGGAAAACAGTAACTAGTAAAATACAGAGTTGATAACTTCATACAAGGGGGTCAGGGGTCGGGGGATTCATTGCAAAGAGCCTGTGTATTTGGGGAAAGGCTAGCTTTGGGCATGCCCAGCAATAGAAGATGCCGGCATGCCTATGAGCCAACCCGAACATACAACAAACAGAGGAAACATGGAGGTTTTGATCCCTAGGAGGAACAAGTTTGGGTCATGGACAAAAATGTTTAATGTTGCCATGACCCATACCAACCAAAGTTGCCAAATACATTGGGGATGGGGATTTAAGGTGCACAAGCTGTGATAAGCAAGTAACAGAAACATTAATTCAGAACAGAAAAAGGGCAGAATACAACATGCTTTAATGATGGGACTAAGTCAAATACAAACAAGAGACAAACAATAATGAAAGAATAGTAAAGAAACATGTTGTTGTTGATGTTGAAAATTAGTTAGAACATACCAGTCTGAGAAGCAAAGTGCAGTAAAGAAAAGTAAGCAGGACGTCAAAGTCTAGCCTTGGTTTTTAGCCGGCTAAACAGACAGTAGCATAAGCAGCAGTAAAGCAAGAGAGAGTTTTTGAGTGTAAGTATTTGTTCAAAACTAAAAGTGTTCGTGTTTGAAAGAAGAGAAGTACAGGGTATTTATAGCTTTTGAAAACGAGTAAAAGAGAAGTAATAAGCCACAAACATGGAAACAATCACTATTCAAAATCAATTACACACATGATTACCTTTAATTAAGGGATCACTTTCTTAACGGGCAGTGACAGATTCAAAATAAGGAAAGAAATCAATTTATAGGCATACTGATTATTGAAATAAAAGAAGTGGTAAAGCCATCGAGTAAGTAATTAAGTCTAAGTACAGGAATGTACTAATTTTGGGAAGAGATTCAGTAAGGCAAAACAAGAAAAAAAATCAATTAAACTTAACAGACGAGTGCAATCAGAATATCACAAAAAAGAAAGGTTTGAAATCAGTCCAAGATGGAAGATTAGTCAAGAAGGAAATTTAGCATATAAATAGAGTGCACCAACACTAGACATGCGAGGCCAAACTATGGTAAAGAGAAGCAGCATGCAATAACAATCACAAAGTTAGTAGACATCAAGTATTCGAAACATGATAGT
Organism: Nicotiana glauca; assembly: GCA_026770625.1. Taxonomy (NCBI): domain Eukaryota; kingdom Viridiplantae; phylum Streptophyta; class Magnoliopsida; order Solanales; family Solanaceae; genus Nicotiana; species Nicotiana glauca. Next base: position 45,642 of record MU710025.1, read on the forward strand.
CACATAGGTCAACTTCATTGACTTAGTAGTGAAGAAACATAGAATATCAAAGCATGCGAAGATCTCACAGTAGCAGGTGAAGAAAATCCCCTTTGAAAAATTAGGGTTTCGAGCATAATCGAGTTTTAGAGAAGATAGAAATCCAAAATCAGAAGAATCACATGAAGGAATAAGAGATTTTGAAATAAAGAACTTCAAATCGAGTCATGTACTTAAACGAACGGTCTCAAACCCAAAGCCATAGGGTTTTCAAAATTAGTAGAGTTTTAAAAGAGGATAAATAAACGAATCAGACAAAACTCAAACAAACAAGCATTCGTCTGATAAACAGTCAAAAGAAATTAGGGCTTTTAACATACAAACCTAGGTAGAAGAACGATATAAGCAAAAATAGCAAAATTATTTCCAGAAGATAATAGAAAAGTTTCGAAATAACTTAACAAGAAAATCCTAATCAGGAAAGATAAAGAGTTTTAAAGAAACTTCGAGAAACATACTTAGAAGTTTAAAGCAAACATAGACCTGAAACAGATCTAAAGAAATCGAAAGAGCCTTAGAGCTTAGGGTTTCAGAAGAACCCAAAAATAATGAGAAGTCCTTGAAAGTTATCAATATAACGAAGAGAGTCAAAGATCTAACTTGAATGGTAATGGCTGGGCGGAGAAGCGTCACAGATAACCGGAGAACAGCCAAGAACTAACATCGATCAAAGGCTGGACCAGAGTTCTTCATTGTCTGGTCTTGAAACCAATAAGAACAAACACAAAGGATCCATGGAAGGCCGACATAAGTCTCTGATGACCTTGGAAGGCCATAGGTTAGGATGGAGTGGGGCGGCGGAGGCTAGGGTTTAAGAGTGGTGTATAGAGGATATGAGAGGCGAGGGGAATTCAGAGGTGGCGGATTATGAAGAATGAAAAGGGTTTGGGGGTCTTTGGGTTTAATTAGGAAAGGAGTAATTATGGTTGTTGATCATTTTGATCAACGACCTTGATTGAACGGGTAAGTGGGGCGGTTTAATAGAATAAGGTTTGGATCGGTTCAGATTGCAATTGGTTTGGGGTAATTGGGGTTCAATTCAGGCTATTATTGAAATGTAATTGGGCTAGATTTTAAATAGCCAATTTTTCCCTTTCATTTTATAAAAAATAGTAAATTAATTCCTGGAAACAAATTAAAAGTTCTAAAACAATTTGTAACACATAATTTTCAATTTAAAAATACTGGACTTAGATTTTTTTTATAGATATAAACGCAATTAAATGTAAAAGTGGCTAATATTGTAATTATATGCAATTAGCCTTAACAAATACTAAATAAATTTGTAAAAATATACAAAAAATTATTTTAGCTATATTGTGGTATAAATATGAGAATCCAATAAATGAATCTCCAAAATCTTAATTTTCGGAATTATTTTAGGGGTTTTTATGAGTAAAATAGGGGGATAAAATTGTTAAAAATCTTTAGAAAATTAAGGAAAAATCATAAAGCATTGGGACATACTTATATATGTATATGTATGCTATTTTGAAAGTATTTTGTGTATAAAAATATATAGAGAAAAATTGGGTGTCAACACCTACCTTTTAGATTTTATAGCTGTCTAATATTTTTCTCTCTTTCTTGGGATTTGTAGTTAGTGTCACATAGGACACTGTAATTACCTAGGCTTGCTAACATATTACAAGCATCATATGATAAAAGTTTTTCAAAAACACATTGTTCTAAAACATCACGTTGTACTAGGAATTTAACATCTTCAGGGAGCAACAAAAACTTTCTTCTTCTTCCTTGTATTAGCAATTCCCATGCATGCTAGTTGGTGAGCTATCATATTCCCTTGCCGGAATTCGTGCTTGAGGTTTATCTGCTTCTGTTGGTGCATTAACAACCTGTATTTTGATAAAATGTTAGCATATAGGTTATTACCTTGTTGTATTGATAGAATTACCTCCGTGGAATCCGTTTCAATTTAAAGTGGAAACAAATCCCACTCGTGGGCTGTTTTTAGTCCTTCTAGTAGAGCTTTTATTTCTGCTTGAAGATAACCATTTGCATAAACACATTTGTTGTAACCAATAATCCAGTCACCTTTAGAATTTCTAATTACTCCCCCTAAACCACATTTTTGCATGTCTTTATGGAAGCTCGCATCAATGTTTAATTTGAACCATCCCATTGGAGGTTTATGCCATCTAACCTTAATGTGAAGCTTTGGAGAGTGTAACACATTAGTTTCCGTTAAGAGACGGAATTCTATAGCTCTACTTGCAATGAGGTGGAAGTTTGTAGGCAAATTGGTATTATTATGGTTATTATTATTTCTGTTGATCTAAATATACCATATTACTAAAGGGAAGAAAAGGTTCCAGCTTAACAAGTTGTTGTTGAAGGAGTAATTATAGTTTTTTAATTGGATTAGCCAATGTTCCCCATTCTCCTTGTAGGAATTTCTCCAATAAATGATTTTCCAAAGATGATTGCTTGCATGGCAGTTAAGAAAAATATGGGTGATAGATTCTTCTATATGGTTTCGACATATTGGGCAATAAGGATCTATATTAAGGCCAATTTTTGTGAGGTATTGTCTATAAAGAATTTTATTATGAAGGCATTGCCAGAGTAAAACTTTGATCTTATTGGGACAAGGCAAGCTCCAAATCCAATGAAAATCCAAATTACTGTTCTTATTGGTATTGATTAAAGAGTAGCAAGTTTTGGTCGTGAAGATACCTTTAGTATTAAGGGACCAAATAAGGATATACTTAATAGGATGTTTGACACAGATTTTTGTTTTGGATATGGCATCCTTGATGTCAGTAGGCAGGTTGAGGGATATATTATCAAAGTACCATTGCTGGCCATCAAAAATATTACTTATTTTAAGGTGATAGTCATTTTTTGATAAAGGGCCTTCTATTTTGTTCCTAAAGCTTCCTAGGTTAGGGATCCAATTGGTCTCCCAAATATTCATATTAGAAAGATGATGAAGCTGCCAATTGATACCTTTGGATCATACTTCCCACCCTTTTAGAATACCTTTTCATATGAAGGAATTTTTTTTTGTGTTCTTAGTGTTAGCATATGTATTAATGATGAGTTTAGCCCACGGAGTGGTAGGGTTGGTAATGGTCCTCCAAGCAAGGTTTGCTAGGGTACACACATTTTTATCTTTGGCCTTGTGGAGTTCCAGACCTCCCATATCTTTTGGTTGACAAACGGTTGACCAATTAATAAGGTGAATTTTACGTTTCTCATTAGTAGTACCCCATATGAAATACCTTTGAACCTTATCAGTTTTTTTTTGAGAATATTCATAAGAAGGAGGGTAAATTGCATATAGTGGTTTGGGATTGAGTTTAGACATGAATGAGAGAGTATTGTCCGGCCTGCTATATTTAGGAACTTTAATTTCCTAGCCGTTAGTTTAGCTCTCATTTTGTCAATGATAAATTGATAATCTTTTGATGTAGGGTGTTTTTTAAATATAGGAAATCCCAGATAGGTGCCAAAGGAGTCACTCTTTTTGATATCAAGGATATTGGTAATTTTATTAGTAAGAGTCGTAGGACAATTTGTGGAAAAGATAATTTTGGACTTTGTAGGATTAATATTTTGACCTGAGAGTTTGCAAAATAGGTCTAAACTTTTTTTAAGAGTGTGGCTTGATTTATGATTGGCTTTGACCATTAAGGTTAGGTCATCGGCAAAGAAAAGGTGAGAGAAATTGCAGCCTTTGTTTCCTAGGGTAATAGGGCCCCAGTTTCTAATGTCTACTTGATGATTTATGTAACGTGACAATATTTCTAGACATAGGATGAATATATAGGGAGATATAGGGTCACCTTGCCTAATTCCCCAGCTAGGTTAAAAAAGCTAGTAGTAGAGCCATTCACTAGGATAGCTATAGAACTTGTTGAGATGCAATTTAAGATAATTTTCTTAAATTTTGGAGGAAAATTGAAATAAGTTAGGGTGTGATGCACAAATGACCATTCTAAATGGTCAAAGGCTTTTTCAAGATCAATTTTGAGAATCATATGACCTTGTTTCCCCTTTAGCTTATGAATTTTTGAAATAAGCTCTTGTATGATAATAGCGTTATCCGAAGCCCTTCTATTTTTTTATAAATCTAGCTTGGTATGGGCAAATAAGTTGGTAAAGGAAAGGCTTAAGTCTATTGGCAAGAATTTTTGTGATGACCTTTTAAATAGTGTTGCATAGACCAATGGGTCTAAAAAATTATAAGTTGTTAGCATTTGGAATTTTTGGAATAAGGCACAAGTAAGTTTTGTTGAGATCATGGGGGATATCTTGGGTTTCAAAGATGTCATGGCACAGTTTTGTGACAGAAGGTCCAATTAGATCTCTTGGGTCCATTCGGTCCAGGTGCCTTGAAGAGTTTAAAAGAGAAGATGGCATTTTTTATCTCAATATTTAAAAGGGGGTTATCAAGACTATTTAGAATTAAGCCATTTTGGGATATATTATGAAGAGGGCTAACTCTACTAAAGTTATCATGGGAGGTTGTAAAAACAGTTGTAAAGTAATTACAAACATGGGAGGTGACTAGATTAGGATCATTGATCCAATTCCCAACATTGTCTTTGAAGAAAATTATTTTATTTCTTCTTTTCCTATTAGTGGCCGAGATGTGGAAAAAATTTGGTATTAGCATCTCCCTCGTTGAGCCATAAAACTCTTGACCTTAACTTTCAGTAATCTTCCTCTATCAGTAAAAGATCAATGTAGTCCTTATTGAGGCTAGAGTGAAGATTTTGGAGAAAAATACTACAAGGGTAATGATTTGATTTTTCAAACCTTTGAAGCTGGGCTAATATTTTTCCTTTTTTACCCATGATATCACCAAAAGTTTGGTGTTTCCATAGCTAAACTTTTTCTTTAAACAAAATACTAGCCCAATTATAGTCATTGTTAGACCAATTTTCTTGAATTAGGGTTTTGAAAGAAGGGTGTTTGCACCAGTTATTGATACCTAATTTTTTCCTACCTATTTTTATGCTCAAAATAGCATGTACATTCATATATAAGTATGCCCAAGAATTTTGACATTTTTCCTAATTTTAAAGATTTTAAATCATTTTATTATTTATTTTAGCAGTACAAAATCCAATAATTATTCCCAAAACTATAATTTTGGTGAGTAATTTATTTTCATCCTCATATTTACACCACAACATAATTAAGATAATTTTCGCATTGATTTATAAATTTATTTGAATTTTTAAAGCTAAATTGCATAAAAGTGCAATTATAGCATGTATTACGATTAATAGCGTTTTACAATTATAAAATTGTTCCCATTATTTTTAGATTAACGTTCATATATTATTAATTAATGCAATGCTTTTAATTTATTTTAAAAATTATTATAACTTTCTTAATTAAATTAAAAAGGGAGAAATTGGCTATTTAATACATAGCCCATTACATTTCAATTTTAGCCCAAATCAAACCCCCGATTTCCCAGCCCTATTTTTGATTTAAACCTGACCAAATTCCTAAATTACACGACTCTAACCCACTCAAATAACCCGTCTGGGTCTTTTCTTTTAATCGCAGCCGTTGATCTGTTAGATCAACGGCTCACACACACACATTTTCCATTTTTAATCTACCAACACCCCAACCCTAAATTCATTTTCCTTTACCCGCCGCCCTTGAATATCCCTTCCTCTCCAATCCTCTCTGCAACCTCCCTCAAACCCTAGCCGTCGCCACCCAAACTAACCCTAATCCCTTCGATTCTCACCAAAATCCATGGCTTCTCAGGCCATGGAAACCTCATACTCATCTTCTATTGCTTCTATGTGCCTGGTACTCGAAGGTTTGAGGCTAGACCTTGGAGGTATCCACTCAAACCTCCACCGACTTGAGGTTTTCGGCCATCTCCGGCCTGGCTCCGGCATATCTTAGCCTCCTGAGCCTTATCCGACTTAGATCGGACCTTTTCCAAGCCTTTCTCATTCTACGGTTCATCTGAAACCCTAGCTATTCGAGGTTTTTTTTTCGATTATCTTCAGATCTGTGTGTATTCATGGTCTATTTTGAGTTTTTAAAAGATTTCTCGAACTTTTCTTTAAAATTTTTTTTGCTTTCAAAGTCACTTCTATCCGATTTTGGGTTTCTGAAAAAATGCTTAAGTATTTTTCTGACTTTTCTTTTCCCTTTCTTTGTGTATGTTTGTCTCTACTATGTTCTTATGTTCTTCTTTTACCATGCATGTTCCTCTACTGTGTTTTCTACACTATGTGCTTGTATGCTTTTCACTATGCTCTGCTACTTTCTTCCACTATGATCTCGCCTACTGTATTTTTCTACTGTGTTCATTAAGTGTTCTTACTATTTTTACCTTTTTAAGTTTCCTCTAGAATACCTACTTAAGCATGTTTTCCTCTACTGTTTATTTTGCTCTCATTATGTTTCGAATTAATTTCCTTATTTTGTTTGTTTTAAAGTTTCTACCGTATTTGCTTGTTTCCTCATTTTTGTCTTCTTTGCATCTGATTCAAGTAAAAAACCCTAGGATTTTTGGGGTTTTTTGGCGAGTTTGGTCTTGTTGTTTAGACTAGGGCTTTGATTGAGCCTTAAAATCTCTCAAACTCACTTTGGATCCTTGTACCGAGTTTGAACCACTTTGTGTATGACTATGAATTCTTCTATACTAGACTCTCCTGATTAGCATGACAGTCCCTTTTATATGTGTGTTAAAACCTTTCTTCAAAAAGGCTTTCCAACTTATGTTCGAATCAGAATCTTTTTTGGGGTTAATTTATTGTTGCTAATTCTTTTAAGTAAAACCTCTCTTTGCCTTTTCTTGACTTGGTTCATTCGAGCAAAGCCTGTAACTTTGATTTCATTGGCTGTTAATTGGTTCTCTTTCCTTAATTATACAACCGTGTACTGTCAAAAAATTTTCCTTAAATAACTATTATGTATTTACCACTTCTTGCACTACTTTGAAAAGTGTTTAATTAACCTCTTTCCTTATTTGCTTTGCTTGTTTGAAATCAGAATCCCTTAATTAAAGAAAAACCTTGTGTGATTGATTTTCAAACTATTTTCTTACCTATTTCTGCTTCTTTTCTGCACTATAAATACATGACTTCCTTCAACACTACACACACGGTTATGCAAACTAAAAATCACAATTCTCTTCTGAACTTATAGTATTCTTGCTTCTTGACTGCACTTTGGCTTTTACAAGGCTACTGCTTCTCTTAACTTACTTCTTTGCAACTGGTATGTCCTAAAATTAATTTCAGTATCATTCTAATATGTTTATTTACAGTCCTTGTATCCATGTCTGCTTTTAATTATCTGTAAAGCTAATTTTGAAATACCTAAATGCTTTTGCCTGCTCTTTCTTTATATCTTGCTGCTAGTATGAACAATTGCCCCACACCCCATTCCCCTATGTGTACTGAGTTAAGGTTGTGACGACCCAAAGTGTCATCACCTATTTTACTCATTATTCCGTGCTTTCGAGGCCTTGAAAACCTATTTTCTATTGCCTCAATTTGCGTGCGCAGTCCGGGCGCGTAGCCGAAAAATTTTTGTGTTGAAATATGTGAATTATGTGAAAAAAATGAAGAATTTTGATATTAATATGATTATAGTTGACTTTGGTCAATATTTTTGATAAACGGACTCGGAACCGAGATTGGACGGTCCCGGAAGGTCCGTAGAAAAATATGGGACTTGAGCATGTGCCCGGAGTCGAAATCCGAGGTGTAGAACCTAAGTAAAAGAATTTTTCCGTTAAATTGTTTTTCTGAAATTAATAAGGAAAATGAAAATAAAAACTGATTAAAAGACTATGGTATCGGGCTCATATTTTGGTTCTGACGCCCGGTACAAGTCTTATATATTGTTTAAGCGCTTCCAGTAAAGTTTGGTCGAAATCGAACGTCGTTTGACGCGTTTTAGACCTAAATGTCTAAAGTTGGAAGTTTATGAATTTTGAAAGGAGAATCATGAGTTTTGAGGCTTGATTCTATGTAAATAATGTTATTTTGGCGATTTGATCGCGCGAGCAAGTTCGTATGATGTTTTTGAGTCAATATGCATAATTGGTTGGGAGCCCCGAGGGCTCGGGAGTGTTTCGGAGGTGTGTCGGGGTGGTTTTTCACTTAAAAACATAGCAGGTTTTTCCTTCAGCTGTTGCAGGCCAGGTTGTTCTTCGCGTTCGCGTTCGCGTTCGCGTTCGCGTTCGCGGTCGCCCTTACGTGATCGCGATGCTGGCCTGGTCCCCTTCTACGTGTTCGCGAACCTATTCCCACATTCGCGTAACTTCAGTTCCGCCTTCTTCGCTTTTGCGTTACAGTCCATGCGTTCGCGTAGACCAATCCCTGGATCCCCAGCCTTTTACTCTTCGCATTCGCATCCTCTTTCACGCGAACGCTATGCTTGCCCGTTTCCCTTCATCGCGAAGCGACAGGTGTGTCGCGAACGCGATGAACAATTTTGCCCAGTGAATTTTTAAGTTAACAACAGAACCAGTGACGGGATTTTCATAAAAACACCCGAAACCCTTTCTTCTCTAAGTACTTAGGCATCCATTGAAGCTCTCATTCGTCAAAACTTCTTGGGTAAGCATTGTTCCACTTATTTCTTTCAATTTTCTTCATTTATTTCTGAAATCCTATCCCTAAATCATGAAGTTTAAGGTAGAAATTAAGGGTTTTAAGCAAAGTTAGGATTTTGGGAATTTTGGGTAATTCAACCCCAATTTGGGGTCAGATTGAAGGACAAGTTATATATTTAAACTCGTGGGAGTATGGGTGAATTTATTTTAGTTCGAACCTCGGGTTTTGACCAAGCGGGCCCAGGGTCGGTTTTGCAAATTTTGGGCAGAATGTTAGAAAGAATTTATTTAGGCATTTGGGTTGGATTGTTGAGTATTATTGATGATATTAAAT
>MU710025.1:55849-68255 GCA_026770625.1 Nicotiana glauca
ACTTACCAGCACATGGGGTCGGTTGTGCTGATACTACACTCTGTGCATTTTTTTGTACACCGATCCAGGAGCAGATTTTGGACAGCGGCAGTAGGATATTTATTACATGAGTTATCATCAGCCCGGGGACTCTTCGAGGTAGCCTAGCTGGCGTTCGCAGGCCGAAGTCCCTTTCCTTTATTTCAGTTTGTTTTCATTGTTCCGAAACAGACTTATGTATTTTTATTCATTCAGATTGGTTGTAGTATTCTATGGTAGTCCGTGAGCTAGTGACACCAGGTTTTGGGGTAGTGATGTGTTTTTGAAATTCCGCATTTTTATATTATCTTATTAGACTTAAAAGTCTTCCGCATTTATTAACTGTTGACAGTATAGTTTATTGGTGATGTTGATAGAGAATGTATAATGTTTGGCTGGCCTAGCTCCATTAGTAGGCGCCATCACGACGCCTGATGGTGGGATAAATTCGGGTCGTGAAAAAGGTATGGTCTGGCAGCATCCCAATTGCTGTCTAGGGCTAAACCTGACCTTCAACAAGGTATTAACTCCCCAATTCTAAGGCTGACAGGCTGGTCAGGGGTGTGCCAACATCTTAATTGATGGGCATGACAACCAATATGCCCTGGCCTCCCCCTAATTCCCTTTCACTGCACTTACACTTACTCCTAGTCTCTAAGTTCTGCCCCTCTCCTATGAGCCTTGCCTTGGGACCTTAAGTTCCCTCTAAACTTGAACATTTGAGAGTTGGCCCTTCCACACTGCACTATGACCCTATATTGATATTTAGGGTGTAAAAATTTCCTGAAACTCTTGAAGTTCCTTGGAACTTTGACACATCCCAAATAAGGGAAAGGCTTTGGAAAATCTGGTCCTTGGAAGTATTCCATATATCAGACTAGGAGTCTGAATTAGGCTCTCCTTGGTTGGAGTTGTAATTTCTGATGTAATTTATTTAGTTATTTTCTGGATTCCTTCAAGGTTGTAATAATTTGTAATAAATGCGGGGTATATAGTAAAATGGGGGAGGGACTCTCATGTTATGCATATGGGGTAGATATCATGCCTATAAGTTATCCATTCTGCATACAAATACCATGCCTATAAATTTGTTCATCACTGCATATAGATCTATTCATTACTGTATGTAGATATCCTGCATATAAGTTGTTCATTTGCATTAGATATCATGCCTATAAGTCGATTACTGCATATAAATAGTATGCCTATAAATCCATTCATTACTGCATGTAGATATCCTGCCTATAAGTTGATCATTTGCATTAGAAATCATACCTATAAGGTATTCATTACTGCATATAGATATCCTGCCTATTAGTTGTTTATTTGCATTATAAATCATGTTCATAAGTTTATGCGCTTTTGCATACACACCTTAGGCAAACCGTTTATAGGTTAAATAATAACAAATAAACGCTAGGTACCATGCCTATAGGATTCCTGCACTCTTACAAATGTCCTAAATCAATCACGCGTAAAAAAGCATGCCTATAGGGATAACTAAATGAATCGGAATCATCTAGCTCATTTGCAAGTTTAAAATCAGTAGTAAAATGTCGTTTAAATCTGCAGATTTTTTTGTCTCTTAAATCAGTAACCTTTCTTTAAAATCAGCCTGCCTTTCGCAATGTTAGATACCATTATTGTAGGCATCACCTAGGCAAACATGTAGGCCTTTAACCAATTACATCGGTCTTTAATAATTACAACCAGCCGGCAAGCCTAATTTGGATCTCTTATCTGAAAATATGTGATTTATCAACCACCCTTCCTACGTTAAATTTAATTAAAGACTTAACTGGTATTTGCAAGTCGTGCTAAACAATTTGTTTCTTTAAATGAGGAGGCTTGTTTGAGCCTTTAATTGCTACTAGCTCCCCTTTAACTGCTTATGTGTTTTGATTGTCGCCTTAGATTTTTATCCTTTTAAGACTCTGAAAAGCCCAACTTCTTCTCCTTTAGGATGAGTAGTCCCAAATGCCTCCAGGACTGATAGGAAGGGATGAGTAATAGCATGCAATAAGTAATGATACCATTCAACGTTTAATACCTTAATGGGGTGGGAAGGGTAGACATGGAGATGATGATCACGTGATAACACCATGCGTACGATTGGCTATCGGTTTTGTGTGGATGATCCATGTATTTTACAAACCTAGGACCCCCCTCCCTTTATGTGTTTCTTTTCCTCTTCTTACTCGTTTCTCGATAAGTTATCTGAATCATTCTTTCAAAAAATTCTGCCTTATCTATTCTGAAATGAGTTCTAAACTTGTGTGTAAAAGCCCCTTTATTTAAGCCCTAATTGCTTATCTGTAAAGTCACAATTATAACATGGCCGGAAACAACACTAGTGGATCTTGGGGGGGGGTGCTAACACCTTTCCCTCGAGATAATTTCTAGCCCTTACTCGAACTCTGGTTTTCCAACTCAAAAACCCATAGTGTCCTAATGCACTTAATCATGAGGTGGCAACTCTTCAAATCCAAAACCGAAATCCCAAACGGGAATAGAGTTGTCTTCACAAATGTCGTAAACCCGATTTCGCGAGAAAAATGGGGCGTCGACAGCATGGCGACTCTGCTGGGATTTTCTTTAGGCTTTTACCACTTCATGTTATATGTGACTTTATTGCTTCTTTACTGCTTTATTTAATGTCTTTATTCCAAATCTGACTTGGTTTTGTGTTTCTTTTCCTTTAACGCTTTCATTTACTACTTTCCTTCAATACCGTTGTAATTTTTGAGCAATTATTGTAATCATTATGAACGTGAAAATACGTGAAAATTTGTTTCATTTTTGTAGTTGCATCTTCAACATCATATTCCACTCGTGCCAAACAAATACCATAGCAACGCTTATAATGAGTTGTTGTGCTCTTCCAATATTATTACCCCCTAAATTTGGCAAAGGCATATTTGCGGTAAAACCAATCAATCAGTGGTGCAGTCGATAGTTCCGTGCCTTTCCCTCTTGAGTTATCCGCTCAAGGGTACCGATCTAATATCCCACAGAAACCTTATTCTATTTAATTGTTCATGCATCACTGTCAATCCTAGTTGAGTCAGTTATGCTGTCCACATAATGACTCTTTAAGATAGCCTTGTCCAAAGTCCACTAGGTTTCCTTGGAACCCAAACGGACAACACCATATTCTGTGCATTTATTTGGAGAACTAAATGCCATTATGCTAATTATTGGTTTAAATAGTCGAGTCTGATGGGGGTAAGCATCTAACCTTTTTGTTTTGAAGGAAATGAATGACAAAGTTCTCGACTTCGGTATGGTCAACATACCCTCACTCTTGTTGACCTGGTGGAGGAACCTCCCATCAAGTAACCAAATCAACGAATGGCAAGAGAGAGTCACTAGGGCTAGTGAGAAGTTGGAATATCTGGAACATAATCTGCTAGAGTTGGAAGGGAAAGTGAGGAAAAGAGTTACCGACTGGCAAAATGCTGAGAAAAGGCGAAGGAGAATGCCTGGCAAACGCATTTTTACTGGAAAAACTGTGCGAGCTGGAGGATCTGATCAACGAGAACATTCAACCCGAGGAAGGTCCTTCTGGGACCAAGTAGATAAGAATTTACTTTTTCGTGTTATGAATGTAATAAGCCCACGGCCATTAGTGACATTTTTACTTTATGCAATTTTAGTGTTGTTTTGGGATTCATCTTATTTTTGTCAATAAAATGAGGCATTTAGCATTATAAGTTCTCCAAATCAACTTGTCGCTAGGCCTACCTCGGGCACAACAAGGCACCCAATTTAGGACACGAGTTATATTCTTATACTATGTGTTTAAATGCTGCGGTATTTTTTCTCAGAATCAGTACTAGCTTATTACCTTTTTGTTTTTATTTTTATTTTATTCCCCTCCCCAAAAGGTTAGTTCATGCACTCTGGCATCATCATCCTACTACACAAGATCTTAGGGCCCTCCACCGCCTCCTCCTCCAAGTCCTATCAGAAATAAGAACAAAGCAAAAATGGAAGACTTGAGGAATGTCAGGAAGGAGAACTTAGTTGAAAGGATAGAAGTTCCTCAGGGTATTCAGGTGTCCAAAGAAAGTGCCGCTCAGCTCAACAAAAGTTACTAAAATTTCAAGAAGAACTGGACCAAGTTCAGAACTTGGCAAGCTTATCATTCTCCCTCACTACCCCTGACGTCAACTTCCGCAGTACTCAAAATCCTATGCCTCCACAGAACATCCCGAAACCACAGAAACAACCCGCTACCCATCAAAATTATAACACATGTCACAACACCCCGCTCCTCATTCCTAAACCACCAAATGATCATCCCCACCACGCCCCCATCTATGTGGAAACCATGCCACAATTCACTCAACCCATTTCAAGCATACCAGAGTCTGATGACAAAGACTCTCTCATCAAGAACCTGGCCACTAAGCTCAAGAAACTGACTAGCCGAGTCCAGGGTGTTGAAGGAAACAAAGGTATTGAGGGGTTGAATTACGAGGACCTTTGCATTCAGCAAGACGTCGAACTTCCCGAGGGGTACAAACCTCCTAAGTTCGAAATGCTTGATGGCTCAGGAGATCCTAGAGTCCATTTGAGTACATACTATGATAAAGTGGTCGGTGTCAGAAGAGATGAAAAGATTCGCATGAAGCTCTTCATGAGAAGTTTGAAAGGTGATGCTCTATCTTGGTACATTAGCCAAGATCCCAAGAAGTGGACAAGCTGGGTAGGAATGGCATCCAATTTTATGGACAGGTTCAGATTCAATACGAAGAATGCGCTAGACATCTTCTACATCCAGAATTTGAAGAAGAAAACTACATAGACGTTCCGCGAGTATGCTACTCGTTGGAGATCAGAGGCTGCTAAAGTCAGGCCGGCGAAGAAGAACAGATGAACTGGTTTTTTGTCCGAGCTCAAGATCCGCAGTATTATGAGAGGTTGATAGTGATAGAGGGCCAGAAATTCTCCGACATCAGCAAGCTAGGAGAAAGAATTGAGGAAGGCACTAAAAGAGGTATGGTCACTAATTTTGAGGCTTTGCAAGCTACCAACAAAGCCCTACAATCTGGTGGCACATCCAAGAAAAAGGATGTGAGTGTCGTGATGGTTGCACAGAGAACCTGGTCCCCAGTAAAATACCAAGCCTACCTGGTACCTCCTCTCACATATCAACCTATCCCTAATTACCAAGCACATCCGCCCTCTTACCAAATTCCATCACCTACTTACCAATCATCTCCATCCCTCACATATCAACCTACCTCACCAAGATATTCCCAACCCGCACCCGTCTACCAAGCCTATAATGCTCAGCTTTCTCACTACCAATCACCTCCCGCCCGCCAAAACTTTCCCGGGCCACACCCTAACTTCGACCGTAGACCTCCCAAGCAATACACCGCCATCGTCGAACCAATCAACCAGCTATATGAAAGACTTAAAGCCGCCAATTACGTCACCCCAATCCCTGCCATAACTCCAGAAAATCCTTCCCAATAGGTCAACCCAAACAAAACTTGTGCATACCATTCCGGTATGAAAGGGCATACCATTGATGAATGGCAATCTCTGAAGGATAAAATCCAGGCTCTAATTGACAACAAAATCATCATGGCAAAGGATCCTGCTCCTAATGTTCGCAACAATCCCTTACCTGATCTAAGGGTAGAAGTGTGCACATGATCGAGGTAGAAGATGATTGGGACCCCAAAGGGTCAATTGGATTAATTGCCGAATGTGACGAGCCCAAGAAACCAACAGTCATGCTGAATCCAATTGTAGTCCAGATTCAGCCCTCTGGGGATGCTAAAGTAAATATGTCTATACCACTCGAGCTTGAAACACCACCGTCTACAAAGATGATAGAGCCAATTGAGATGGAGTTTAGGTCTCCAAAGGCACCGGTACCATTTAAAGTTATTGTGTTACCTCCCAAAACAAGGGTGCCCATACCTATAGCAATGACAACCATAGCAACGTTCCATACACAGGCCATTCCTTGGGATTACACCACCGAGGCGAGAAGGAAGGGAAAAACTAGGTCTGGAGAAGTAATTGCAGCACAGGGTATGACCTGGACTGGCAGGATTTATACTCCAGAGCAATTATCTGAGTCGAGTAAGCAGGCCTCTGGACAGTCTATTAAAACGGGACCCGATGATCTCTGGCTGAAGGTACAGGCAAAAGAGTACTCAATCATTGATCAACTGAATAAAACACCTGCATAGATCTCCATCCTAGCTCTGCTGCAAAGCTCCGATGCACATAAGAATGCCTTGATAAAAATACTGAGTGAGGCATATGTACCCAGCAACATAACTGGAGGAGAAATGGCGAACATGGTAGGGCAAATATTAGAGAGTCATAAGATCACTTTCCACAAAGATGAGTTACCCCCGGAGGGGCTAAGACACAACAAAGCATTGCACATAATTGTGCAATGTGAAGACTATTTCATCACCAGGACTTTGATTGATGGAGGGTCCAGCCTCAATATTTGTCCCTTGGTAACTCTCTGAACATTAGGGAAAAACCTGTATGAGATCAAAGATGGGGCCATCAATGTCAAAGCTTTTGGTGGATCCCAAAGGTCCACCATTAGGGAAATCAGCTTGTGTCTGCAAATGGGACTGACTTGGTTCGCCGTTGATTTTCAAGTGATAGACATCCCAGCGTCCTACAATTTGTTGTTGGGACGACCTTGGATCCACGCCGCTGTAGTTGTAGCATCAACCCTGCACCAAGTAGTGAAGTTCGAGTGGAATCATCAAGAGGTGATTATTCATGGTGACGATAGTAATCCCATATACAGTCGCCAGACCATCCAATTAATCGGAGGAAGAAGAAAGCTAGGCGGAGAGACCTACCATCACATTGAGCGGGCCAACGCTGTAGACAAAGATAAATGGTGGGATAAATTAATTGAGAGCATACTGAATTGAAGTGGATATGAACCTAGCAAGGGACTCGACAGGAACCTCCAGGGAATCACCGAGCCTATCAAGCTGAAGAAGCATGGTACCACTTTTGGTCTGGGATACGATTACACTTGAAAGGAGTTCAAAGAATGGTCGCCACCCTTGCACAGTCCTTACTATCCGCTGGAGCATCCGGTACCCCGTCTAGAGCAGACTTTCCAGCTGGCAGACATCATATATGGGTCAGAAGAAGAGGAAACATTAGCGACAATGAAGAATCTGTTCTTGGAACATGACAATATGGACTGTCATGTCATTTTTAAGGAGGAAGGGGAGGAAGGCCCTTCCATACAAGACGTGAGCCGAGGATCGCGCCTCAACAATTGGTTCGTCAGAACCACCAAGGCCCGGAAGCTTTAGGGTAGCAAGGCTGAACAAAGCTTTATGCATTATCTTTTATTTTTTCGCTAGTTGATTTCCGTTTTCGTATTATCTTTAAATTTTGAAAAGAGCTTCGATGTTCAAAACAATTTTGGAATTTATCAAAGTATTTCAGTTTCTTATAAATCTCGCTCTTATTATTTTATCTATCATTTACTTTATTTGCACAGCATTACTATTACTTATCTTGATGAACCGACGAATGTGACATGCGACGAGATAATGCAACAAATGGATATAGACTCAGAAGAGGATGAAATACCAGAAGAGGTCATTAAAAAGGTTGAGGACTTTGAAAATAGGACTAAGTCTAACCTGGATGAAACTGAGGTTGTCCTCTTGGGGGATATAGAGAATGTCAAGGAAACGTGCATCGGTGTTCACCTGTCGCTGTCAGAAAAGGAAGAGTACACAGAGTTTTTAAAAGAATATGAGGACATATTTGCCTGGTCGTATGGTGATATGACCGGTCTCAGTACATCTATTGTAGCTCACAAATTGCCAACAGATCCGACATGTCCACGAGTAAAGCAGAAGCTCAGAAAGTTCAAGCCGGACATGAGTTTGAAAATCAAGGAAGAAGTTTCCAAGCAAGTTAAAGACAAGGTCCTCAGGGTAATGGAATATCCAACATGGTTGGCCAACATTGTGCCAGTGCCAAAGAAGGATGGGAAGGTTAGAGTCTGTGTCGACTACCGAGACCTCAACTAGGCCAGTCTGAAAGACGACTTCCCCTTGCCGAACATGCACATCCTGATTGACAACTGCGCCAAGCACGAGCTGCAGTAATTCGTTGATTATTTTGCCGGGTACCATCAGATATGGATGGACGAAGAAGACGTGGAGAAAATGACTTTCATTACGTCGTGGGGGATGTATTGTTACAAGATGATGCCGTTTGGATTATAGAACGCCGGGGCCACCTACATGAGGGCCAGGACTACTATTTTTCATGACATGATACATAAAGAGATCGAGATGTATGTAGATGATATCATCATGAAATTCAAGAAAGCCACTTACCACGTAGAAGATCTGTGGAAGTTCTTCAACAGACTGAGAAGGTATAACCTAAAATTGAATCCCGCCAAATGTGCATTCGGGATTCCCGCCGGAAAACTGCTGGGTTCATTATAAGTCAATGGGGAATAGAACTGGATCCGTCAAAGGTTAAGGTCATTCAAGAATTGTCACCGCCAAAGAATAAGATAGAGTTTATGAGTTTCTTGGGGAGACTCAACTACATCAGCCGGTTTATAGCCCAGTCCACTATCATCTGTGAACCAATCTTTAAAATGTTGAAGAAGTACGCCGCCACTAAATGGATTGATGATTGTCAGAAAGCCTTCGATAGAACCAAGGAATACCTGTCAACGCCGCCAGTCCTGGTTCCGTCCGAACCGGGTAGACCGTTATTGCTCTACCTTGCAGTACTAGATGGGGCATTTGGTTGTGTTTTTGGACAACATGATGAAACAAGGAGAAATGAGCAAGCCATTTACTATCTCAGCAAGAAGTTCACCTCGTACGAGGCCAGGTATTCCTTGCTAGAACGCACCTGTTGTGCTCTGACTTGGGTAGCTCAGAAGTTGAGGCATTATTTCTGTGCCTATACCATTTATCTTATATCAAGGATGGATCCGCTGAAGTACATCTTTCAGAAGCCCATGCCCATGGGCAAGCTGGCCAAATGGAAAATCTTGCTGAGTGAATTTGATATTGTCTACGTGACCCAAAAAGCGATCAAAGGACAAACAATAGTCGATCATCTTGCTGAAAATCCCATGGGTGGAGAATACGAGCCTCTAAAGATGTATTTCCCTGATAAGGAGGTCTCTTTCATAGGAGAAGACATTGCAAAATCCTATGATGGCTGGAGAATGTTTTTCGACGGAGTAGCAAACTTTAAAGGAGTTGGCATAGGAGCAGTTCTAGTATCAGAAACAGGTCATCATTATCCGGTGTCCGCCAAGCTCCGATTCCCATGCACCAACAACATGGACGAGTACGAAGCCTGCATCTTAGGGCTCAAGCGGGCCATTGACATGAACGTTCAGGAGTTACTAGTGATCGGGGATTCCGACTTGCTCATACATCAGGTTCGAGAAGAATGGGCAACCAAAAAATCTATAATACTCCCGTATTTGCGTCATGTACAGGAGTTGAGGAAGAGGTTTACAAGGACAGAATTCCGTCATGTCCCCAGAGTCCAGAATGAGTTTGCCAATACATTGGCCACTCTATCATCCATGATTCAGCATCCAGATAAGAACTTCATTGATCCTATCCCAGTAAAAATCCAGGATCAACCAGCTTACTGTGCTCATGTCGAGGAAGAAGTAGATGGAAAACTATGGTTTCATGACAGTAAGAAATATCTGGCAATAAGAGAATACCAAGAACTTGCAAATGCTACTCAGAAGGGCACACTGCGGAGGTTATCCAATCACTTCTTTCACAGTGGAGGAATCTTGTATAGGAGGACTCCCGATTTGGGATTTCTAAGATGTGTCAAAGCAAAGAAAGCATACAAGTTGTTGGAGGAGGTTCATGCAGGGACCTGTGGCCCGCACATGAATGGTTTCGTCTTAGCCAAGAAAATACTCCGAGCTGGTTATTTTTTGGATGACTATGGAAATGGACTGCATCCAGTATGTTCGAAAATGCCATCGCTGCCAGATTCATGCCTATATGATAAGGGTACCTCCTAACGAGCTCAATGCAACAAGCTCACCATGGCCGTTCACCACTTGGGGAATGGATGTTATCGGACTTGTCGAGCCTATCGCATCAAACGGGCACAGGTTCATTCTAGTGGCAATTGATTATTTCACCAAATGGGTAGAAGCAGCATCATATAAGGCAGTAACCAAGAAGGTTGTGGCAGACTTTGTCCACGACCGTATCATTTGTCGGTTCGACGTCCCAGAGACAATCATCATTGATAATGGTTCAAATCTCAACAGTGATCTGGTAAAAGCAATGTGTGAGACGTTCAAGGCTAAGCATAATAATTCTACAGCCTACAGACCTTAGATGAATGGAGCTGTAGAAGTGGCCAATAAGAACATCAACAAGATATTAAGGAAAATGATAGAGAAATACAAGCAGTGGCAGGAAAAGCTATCCTTTGCTTTATTGGTATACAGTACCATAGTTCGCACATCAACTGGGGCGACTCCCTATATGTTGATTTAGGGCATCGGGGCAGTCATCCCGGCCGAGGTAGAGATTTCCTCTCTGAGGATTATACAGGAAGCGGAACTTGAAGATGCAGAATAGGTAAAAAGTCACTATGAATAGTTAGCCCTTATAGACGGGAAAAGACTGAATGCAGTTTGCCATGGTCAGTTGTATCAGAATAGAATGTCTAGAGCCTTCAACATAAGAGTCAAGCCGAGACAATTCACACCAGGACAGCTGGTGCTGAAGAAAATTTTCCCACATCAGGATGAAGCCAAAGGAAAGCTCTCTCCTAATTGGCAAGGCCAGTACATGGTTCATCGGGTCCTAACAGGATGGGCCCTCATACTCGCAGAAATGGATGGGGAAGTCTGGCCAAAACCAATCAATTCAGTTGCAGTCAAGCGATACTATGTGTAACCATTTATGATCTCATTATGTATGTCACACCTCCTTTTTCCGAAAGAGCTTATTCGGCTTTTACTATACCCCGGGAAGAGATATAGTAAAGAAAGGAGTTTTTCCACTTAAAGGACAATCGAAACGGGATTCGTTTTTATTTAAGATTCAGAGTCGCCACTTGGGAGTTTTATGGTATCCCACGTCACCGGTTTCGAATCCCGAATCGAGGAAAGGGTTGACTCTGTATTACAGTCGTGAACCAGAAATCCAGGTAAGGAATTCTGTTAACCCGGGAGAAGGGGTTAGGAATTCCCGAGTTCCGTGGTTCTAGCACGGTCGCTCAACTGTTATATTTGGCTAAAATTTGATCTTTATACATGTCACCCTATTTGTGCAATTTCAAAATTAATTACCGCTTTTTATCAATTATTATTATTATTATTTTTATTTTAATAGAAAATGATCTTCGTTTAAGAACGTGTTTTCGGATCACGTCACATAAAATGCACTCGGATCCTCGACACACTCCTATTCAACGTTTTTGGATTTAGATTTGGGTTGCATGAAATGCACACCCGTATTTAGGAAGGTAAAATTGTTAAAATCGCGCCTAAAGTGACTAACGTATTATTATATTTTGAGAAGACCGTGAAATTTGCTAAACGGCCCATCCCGAATCTAAATATTTTGAATTACGTAATTAATGAGGGCCCCGCAATTTGTATTTTTTGATTTGGCAATGCTCGTCTCATTTTATTATTAAAATCCCAATCTAAGCAAGCTAACATTTTCTATTTTTTTTATTATTTGTCTCTAAAAAGGCCCTAATTAATTAGCATCACTGACTACTATTATTAGAAAAACCTTTTGCGGAAGTCGAGCTTCAAACTCAGGTCCACACTTGAACAAGAGGAAAACCTCCTAATTCAAATATGCTACCTAGCTTGGAAGGTTCAAAACCCGCACTACTATAAAGAAAAAGAATGATCGAAGTTGCGCGAACATATATGTAACCACAATCGTTTTGATTTGCTTAAGAGGCATAACGCAACAACAGTAGCCCATAATTGCATCTCTCTTAAATACTGATATGCAACAATACAACATTTAACAATTTTATGCATTGAGAACATATGCAACACTTCCAAATATTGAAATGCTTACTGGAGCGTCTGTATAGGTAATAACAGACCCTTTCACATACTAAAATGGACACTTACGCAAGGAATGCTTTGGTGGATATGTACTGCAAATGAAAACACTTATCACAAAGTTTGATTGCAAGTTCCAAAATATTCCAACAAAGGCTTGAGGACAATACTGTGATGCTCCCCATTTATGACCCAAAACTTAGTTAAATAAACAAAGAATTATATCTCCATAACTATTTCCAAGATCATTAAGACTAAAGCCACAACTTAATTGAATACTATAATTTCATAAGGATGCTAACATGT
>MU710026.1:0-24225 GCA_026770625.1 Nicotiana glauca
TAATAACAAAGAAATTATCTATTGAAAATTAACAAAGAGATTAACTACCTAAATTAACTACTAAAACATGGGGAGGGTTGGTTTAGTTGGTTTAGGTTAGTTAATTTCTTTATTTTATTTTTAATATCATTTTATTTTTTATTTTTTGAAATAAAAGGTGTATCAGTTTATTAAAATTCAAACAATATTATTGAGAAAAATATAATAAAATTTTAAATAAAAAATATATATTTTCAAGAGTAATAAAATGTATATATTCTATTATATTACAAAAAAACATCAGGCAAATATATTAAACAAGTAATATGCTAATAATCTATCTATACATTATTAAAAGTCAAAGAAAAAGGCACCATATTAATACAAGTGGCGGCCTAGATAAAAGCCACATGACATAATTAGTTAACAACAAAAAAATTATTTATTGAAAATTAACGAAGAAATTAACTACTCAAATATTAGTGAGGGTTGAGTATATCGTATTGACAAATAGAATGACAATTAAATTTATTAAAGCAATACGGTCTAATAGTATCAAACAAGAATGATTATAATTTAATTTTTTCATTTTAATATTGACCGCGCATCACGCGGGTACGACTACTAGTGATATTATAAAGAGAAAGAACTCATATCTTGAGAGTTCCAGTATTATAGATTTTATTTCCTGATAACAATATGGTGTTTAAACTCTACATTGGAAGAACTACATTTGCACTGCCGCACCATAACAAAAGAGAAAAGAATGTTGAATAAATTCGATCCATTTGTTCACTGTAGTTGAGATGCGTTGCACTGCAGTTCCTATCATCTTATGCATCTTTTTTTAAGCAAATCCTACATTATTAGAAGTTGCAGGAACGAAGAAGACACATTTGCGAATCAAGAACATCATATCATATCATCATCATCATCTATCTATCTATATCTATATATTATTATAAAAATAGGAGATCATTAACTAAAAAGTTATATTACTAAATTACCCCTTTTAATAATCTAATTACCTTACTTAAAAATTAAGATAAAACGTCTCATTTGAAAAGGTGTCTTAGATGTCTTTTAGGAAATGACTGTTGGATTTTTTCAAAATAAAACAAAGGAAATAATTTGAAAGAAAAACTGAAAAGTTGAGAAAAAACAAATACTATAACAAAAGAAACAGTCCAAGTATGCGATTAAAAGATATGGTGAAGGCTGAATTTATTTGCTATAGAGGCCTGACTAATTTTCTAATTAAAGAAACTAAGAAGTGCTGGAAATTATATTGTTTCGTACAACATGATAAAAATACAAAGATTCGGAATCAAGGATGAATAATTTTCTGAAGAAAACGAAGTCAACAATTATATGTATGTGGTAATATTTTTAACATGATTTTCCTGTTCTTCTTTTTTTTCCGTGGTGTTTTGACTTCTTCTCTTATAAAATTGGAGATAAGAAAGCAAATCAATGGAGGAGTTCATCATACATCAAATATTTTTTCTTCAATGTGTTACTTTCCTCCATGCACAACGTACGACGAAATTTTTTTCTCATGTCGGTAACTTTTTATTGTTATCATTATCAAATATTTTCCCATGTGATAAATTGGAGAACTTAATAAAATGAAGTTATTATAGGGAGGGTGTTATAAGAAGATGTTTATTGGTGGACTAAATCCAAGAATAGATGATATAAGTAATCCTTAATTTAAAAAATAACTACAAAAGAAAAAATCGTTGTAATATAAAAGTGAATCGATTAACAAGCTATTTATAATTTTTTTAATGCAAATTAAAATGCAAAAAACATTACCATTTTAAGTGAAAATAAAATAGTAAAAAGAAATCTAATACAGTCAAACTTCACTATAACTGCCTCGTTTGTTCCTTTTTTTGGCTGCTATAGTGAAGTGCTATTATAGAGGACATATATTATAAAATAGCATTAAAATCGATTCCGACAAAAACTTGATATGTATAACTATTGATTGTTATATAAAGATGTTGTTATATAGAGAGGTCTTAGTGTATATGAAAGAAAAAAACACAACAAAATTAAAATCTCTAAATAGAATATTTTTATAAATACACAATTAGAGTACTTTTCTAACTACTGTTTTTTCATTTTGGTGAAAGCTTTCTTTCTATGCCCAAGCACAGAACTATGCATCAAGATTTCATTATTCGACACTACTTTTTTCTTTTCTAATATCTTGGCAATAATTCTTATAATATTTCAAATAGATTAAAGATACAGGATAATTTGCATTTTGTGCATTTTCTGATGAGGGGAAAAAAGACATCCTTGTAAGTTACCTCATTATTTTAGTATTTAAGATAACTTTCCTAGACAATTCAGAAAACCTAAATCTTCATGGACTATTTGTTCTTGCTAAATCAAAAAAAGAAGCTTGATAACTTATAAAATTAAAGCAATGAAATATAAAGCTTGAATATATTTTAAGTTGAGTATATGGATTGAGAGTGATTGAAGACTTATCCGATAGTATTGACCAACAATTAATATTTTCTTGTATTTACACTTTTGTCTTTAACTTTTTTTCTATAACTCAAACATAATTTTCTAAATTATATTTATGTGATCTTTGAAAATTATTTTATTCATTCAGACGGAATACACACGCAACGCGTGTGCTGAAAAACTAGTAGTATATTATAAGTGGGAAGCCCCTAAAGTTAAAGTTAGATTACGAAAATGCCCATCAAAAACTGAGTGACAGTTTTGTCCTTCAATCAAACACAACTCTACAAAAATATAAACTTACATTCTAATAAAATAACAAAAAGCTAAAATATTCAATAGTAAATAGTAATTGTCACACCTCCTTTTTTACCACCCGAGAGGGTATAAGGGAATTTTTTCAATTGAAATGATATTATTCCAAATGGCATTATTTATTTATTAGAGTCGCCACTTGGGATAGTTTATTTGGTTCCCCAAGTCACCGATTTATTTTAAAATCCCAAATCGAGGAAATTCGACTTTTATTTTAAGTCTGCGAACCAGAAATTCTAGATAAGGAATTCTGTTAACCCAAGAGAAGGTGTTAGAAATTCTCAGGTTTCGTGGTTCTAGCACGGTCGCTTAAACTATTAAAATATGCCTATTATCCGAATTATAACATGTTTTAACCTATTGTGCATTTTTACCTTATAACCGCTTTTATTAATTATTGTTACATATTGAGAATCATGTCACGGGAAACGTACCCACGATCTACAATATATTTAATTTTTAAAAATTAAATTATGTCCGGGTCACAAAAATGAACCCGCGAATTTTAGTAATACAGCGTCACGATTACGTCACGGGAATCGTACCCTTAGCTATAACAATTATTTAATTAACGCACCTAAAGCAAACTACGAAGGTTCAGGGCATTCATATTTATATGAGGGTCATAAATTAAAGGATCTTTATTTGTGTATGGCATACCCCAAATTACTTTAAGAAGAATTAGTTCTTGATCTAAATTTGCGAGGGCCATGCATTATAGATTTAAGGTATGGCAAACCTAAAATTATCTTAGGAAAAAAAAGGTTATATATATTCTAGGGAAAAAGGACAAATATATCCCTCTACTATATTTATTGTTTAAATGTATCCTCCGTTATATTATTAGGTTAAATTTGTCCCCGCCATTAAGCAAAGTTCTAAATATACCCTTAATTTAACGGATTCTCCACTGCTTCTGAGTGAAAGATCCAACCCGTTGGACCCCCTTCTTTCTTATGATAAGTAGATCCAAGAATTTCAATCCTACCCGTTCATTTTGGTTGATCAACAACTTATGTGAAACGGGTTATTTTAATAAAATAACACTATAGATCAGATTTGTTATCTCAAACTGCTCAATTGGGAGTTTGTGGTAGCTTGAAATTGCCACCGTCATAGGCCACCGTATCTCCGCCATCTTTTCCACTGTGCGTCGCCACCAGAGACCTGAAAGTTGATTTTGTATTGATTTTGGCATCTGGTACCACTCCAACATCTAAAAACGATGATGACACCTGAAAGATAAAAAAAATTTAAAAAAAATCAAGCAAGTTGAAAATGCAAAACTGGATGTTGGTAAAATGAGAGTTTCTTGGTACTTACATTGTGATTGATCTATATTGACTTTTACTTTATTATTTAGACACCTGAAAAGATAAAAAATTTAAAAAAAAAATCGGGCAACTTGAAAATGCAAAATTGGATATTGGTGAAATGAGAGTTTCTTGGTACTTATACTGTGACTTATATATATTGACTTTTACTTTATTATTTAGGAACCTAAGAGAATCAATTGTTGAATTACTTTTAAAATTTGATGAATGAATTCTACTTTGTTGCTAGAAAGTTGTCATAACATGCATTGTTATGAGAATAAAATTAGAATTATTATGCCACTAGATCAGGTGATAAAAACTATTTATAATAAGGTTTGATTGTTGTTTCACTGCGATAGTGTATGTTGTTGTATAATAAATTATGCTTAAAAGGGAGTAGATGTGTGGTGGTCTCTGGGCTTTTATAAAAATTAAAGAATATGATCAGTAAAAAAATTGGATGAACTGTGGAAGTAGTTCGGCGGCCATAACATTCAGTGGGTGAATCTGTTTTTATGAAAGGAGGAGGAATGGCATAGTGTAATTATCAAGAAATATGAGTGTTGTTCATCTATAAAGATGAAGAAGGAAGAACAGAGGCGGAGGATGGTTTTCAACTTTGCTTGGGTCATGTGTTTTAATTGAGTACGAGCTTTTTAAGTTGTGGGTTGGGTCTTTCACTTAGAAGCATCCACATGGCAAATCCGTTAAACTAAGGGTATATTTAGAACTTTGCTTAACGACAGAGACAAATTTAACCTAATAGTATAACGAAGGATATATTTAAATAATAAATGATAGTAGAGGGATATATTTATCCTTTTCCCTATATTCTAAAGGTACACCTATTTTAAACTAATTTAAAAAAACTAATTATACGTCACCGAAGCCGTGCCCATAGTTGTAATAATTTTAATTGCGTGCCTAAAAGAAAACTACGGTTATTCAAAGCATTTTGTATACTAGTTTGTGTCAGTATGAGGGCCATGAATTGTGGGTTTTGATTGCGAATGGCTCACCTCAAATCATTTTAAAAGATTGTACTCAGTTTCTTAATAAATCATTGGTAAAAGAAAACACTCAACAAATTCACGCCCAAAGACAGACTATTCATGCTCACAAAAATTAGAATATTAACCTGCAATTCAAGATTTCATGCAAGGGTCAATCGTGAGATTAACAGTGGGTGGACGTATTTTTTGAATATTAGGAGAAGCATTATTAATGGTTGTATGGGGTCAAATTCGGCCCTATACGTCTCTACGCCAAAGGGTACGCCCTGTAAGCGTAAACCCATTATAATAAGGGCATGGTTCGGACGTGAGGGCGAAGGCGACACCATTTAGAACTGAACGTCCTCACTAGGAGGACGTCAACCACGTTCAATACTTTTATTACCGTTTTAAGGAAGGCCCCTCCTTATATAAAGGGGACTTTCCCATTGTAAAAGGCATCAGTGTTATTATCCAATAATACAACTCTCTAAACTCTCTCTTATTCTCCCTTATTCTCTCTCTATCTCTTACTTTTGACAAACATCTGTTCTCAAGTTCATCATCTTGCAATATTAGATCGGTCATAACTACATTGTTATTACATCCCCATGCTTATTATATTTGATTACGATTTACCCTTTCATGTTTTTTGATTGTTTTAGCTTACAAAGTATAGTTCAATATTTTGAGCCAAACAATTGGGCGATGTCTGTGGGGATTTCGAGAATCAAAATCATAGTATCCACCTAGAGATCAACCAACTATCTTTCTCTACATCACACGAAAATAAAAGATGGCTGAAAACAATACCAGATCGAAAGCTATAGTGGGTGTCACAACCAAACTTCTTGGTCCTCTCAACGAGGCCAGTGATGATATCATTATTAACACAATCCCCAACACCGCACCAGGTGCAGAGATCTCATCTTCCCCATCCGAAGATCTAATGATCTTGCACGAAAAAGGAGCTTCAACGTCTGCTGTTAAGGAAGCACCCTCGGTAGTCAAAAAGCTACTGGAAGAATGGCTAACAAGCACCCTAAGTGGCTTGGTTGAGAAACCACCACAAGGCAACATCAGATCTGCGCCAACGGTAAGCATCACCGCTGCCATGGCCGAACAAGAGGATACACGAGTAAATAACCAACCCATCGAGGCACGGACCAGTGATGGTACACTAACTGCCATCCTAAATAAGATGGAAGAAATGGAAAACGAAAACAAAGCACTCCACGACAAGATGAAGGAACACTAGAAGAGGGTCGACAAAATCCCTGGAGCCCCCAAGTTGCTACCAAAGCGCGACGTGGGAAGGTTCGTAGAGCAGCCATACATTGAAGAAGCTGCCCCTTAATCTATCCCAAAAACCTTCAAGATGCCTCCCTACTTGAAGGTGTACGACGGAACCACATATCCCGAGGATCATCTAATCCACTACGTCACTGCTGTGAAGGGCAACGACCTATCAAAAGAACAAGTACCCTCGGTGCTGCTGAAGAAGTTTGGCGAGACGTCGACAGGAGGGGCCTTGACATGGTATTCTTAGTTGCCAGCTAAGGCAATATCAATGTTCGAGGAGATGACGGATAAGTTCGTTACCGCCCATGTGGGTGCAAAGAAGCGGAAGCAAGGGTCAACGACATCTTCGCCATGAGACAGGCCACAGGTGAAGGGCTCAGGGACTTCCTAGCCAGGTTTAACGGGGTGAGGATGAGTCTGCCGAATGTATCGGAAGGTATGGCAGTCGCCGCTTTCCAGAACGGGCTAAGTAGGGATAGCTCGAGGGAAACTAAGAAGCTGCTAAGCCGCCTCATGAAATATCCCCCTACCACATGGGAGGAAATCCACAATGCCTACTGTGCCAAGGGACGAGCGGACAAAGATGATCTCAATGGGCCGACTCAACGGCTAACGGCAATACACTCAGAAACAAGGAGAAATCGGCGAAATGAGGGACATCGAGAACAACTCCCGCGCTCCGACAGAGACCGACATCAGCCAGACACCAGATCCTCCCATCCACCGCCGAGACATACGCACACTTTACAGCGACACGTTGCCCCACTCCGAAACGAAAGAGGTATGCCCCCTTATTATCCGCACATAAATTTTGCGTGTCTCCTTCAGAAATAGTGTACGCACTGGAGAAGCTGGGAACCAAGGTGCAATGGCCGCAGAAGATGATATCAGACCTCGCCACAAGGAAATCAAACGTCCTGTGCAAGTTCCATCAGGAACGGGGACACAAAACCGAAGAGTGGATAGGCCTACGACAAGAAGTTGTCAGGATGCTGAACCAGGGATACCTGAAGGAGCTACTCAGTGACAAAGGAAAAATCAACTTTGCACGCGGACGAGAACAACCCCGTAGGCTGCCAAAGTTGCCCTCCCCAATATGGACGATAAATATGATCGTCAGTGGAGGCAACAACTCAATGATGAACCACGTCAAGTTCGCCAATACGCACAGATTGAATCGGACCATCTCCCACAAACGGTATAACGACTTAGAAGGTAGTATCGCCTTCGATAAGTCTGATGCCAACGGTTTGTCTTTCCCTGACTATGATTCTTTAGTCATTATATTATGTATCACTGATACAGATGTCAAAAGAGTCATGATCGGTGACGGAAGTGGCGCCTGTATTATCCACCCAAGGGTTCTTGCACAAATGGGACTCGAGGATAGGGTAATACCGCGCTGGATAACACTAACCAGTTTTAACAATGTAGTGAAATGGACATCCGAAGAAATAACCCTGCCCGTCCTAGCGGGAGAAGTCATGCTGGAAACGACTTTCCATGTGATGAACCAAGAAACCACGTACAACGTCTTCATAGGACGCCCATGGATACATGCCATGCGAGCGGTTCCTTCAAGCCTTTACCAGGTGGTCAAATTCCCTACCCCATGGGGAATATTTAGCATTAGGGGAGATCCACGCACCGCACAGGAGTGCTACAAAATAATCCAGGACTGCGCCCACACCCAATAACTAAGAGGGGCAAGTGCAGAGGCATAGCAATTAGCCGTGTCAGGAACCAAAATCAACCCAACAGTGGACACCATCAAAGATCCCGACATTATAGAAACGTGTAAAGCGATAGTCGAAGACCTCGACCCAGTCCAATTAGACGATACCAACCCAGCAAAGAAAACCTACATCGGCCACAGCCTCACCGACCCTGTCGACGCCCCCTTTTTCTAAAGAGCGAAATCGGGTTCATGACATTTGGGAGGACAACTTTTTTCCCACTTTGGGAATTGGGTTTTGAGAGTTTGGAGAGTCACAACCTAATGATTATAGTTGATTAGGACACTTTAAAAGAAATAAAGATAAAAAACCAGAGTTCGGGTA
The DNA here is from genome assembly GCA_026770625.1 of Nicotiana glauca. Taxonomy (NCBI): domain Eukaryota; kingdom Viridiplantae; phylum Streptophyta; class Magnoliopsida; order Solanales; family Solanaceae; genus Nicotiana; species Nicotiana glauca. The sequence goes on from MU710026.1 coordinate 8,452, forward strand.
AGGGCTTGGAATTATCTCGAGGGGAAGGTATTAGGCACCCCTCAAGATCCACTAGTGTGGTTCCTAGCAATGCTAAAATTGTGACTTTAAATGCAAGCAGACAAATAAACAAACAAACATTGCAAACATGGGAAACGGTTACAGATAAGAATGTGAAAAGGATTTAGAAGTGCTGAAATTTGGAAGGAAATAGTTTTTGTGATTAAAGAAGAGATACACAAGTAACGGAAAATGGTTAAATAATTGGTACAAGTAACTTAAAAGAAGTACAAGGAACGGAAGTTGAAGACTGGACAGCTTTTAAAAAATTCTGAAAAAATTATTAAACTAATAAAGGGGAAAGGGGGGGGGGGTCCTAGGTTTATACATTACATGGATCATTCTCACAACACCGGCACCTGATTGTACGCATAGTGTTATTGTGTAATCATCATCTCTATGTCTACCCTTCCCACCCCGTTAAGGTATTGGAGCGCGGAATGGTATCGTTTGCCAATTGCATGTTATTACCTGTCCCAAACTATCAGTCCCGGGGTATTATGACTTCTAATCCTAAAAGGGGAAGAAAGGGATGGGGCCTTTATGGAGTTTAAAGGACAAAATTTTTAATCGACATTCAAAAAGTAAGTAACAAGTAGTGGGAATGAACAAACAAACAGGCAAGGCTCACATAAACCCCATAAATCAGATAACATATTGTTTGACAAGCCTTTACACATAATGGTTTGGTCTTTAAAAATTAAAAATTAAGCAGCGGGCGGATTGGTTCAATACATACGTTTAGACAGGAAGCTCGCATTAGGCAACTTGGATATATTTGTCAGGTCTTAAGGTATTTTAAGCGAGTGATTTTAAAAATACTGGTTTCAGAAAAGTAGTCTAATGCAGAAGAATTTTGAAAAGAGAGTATGGACTGCAGTAAATTGAGAAATGAGTAAAAGAATCATCAGATTGTTTGAGCATAAAACATAGAAATGGTTGCGAAAGAGATTCAAAGACAGAAATATCTAAGGAAAAGTAAGCTGCATAGCCGTTTTAAAAAGACAGTTTCAGGGACTGAGTAAAACGTTTAGGCAGAATGTTTAGAAAGAAACTGTTTCAGAAACAGATGCAGATTTGAAGAACTTAAAAGTATACTGGTCAAAGGGTTTTATTAAAAGATTGGGGTTTTTGAAAACGTTACTGAATTAAGACGTTTATGGACCAATTAACAGACTCTTATTGCTTAAAATGAATCAGTCGAGTTTGATGCAAAGTCATATAGGCATGATATCTATTTTCGATTTTTTAAAGCCTGTTATTGAACTTCTAAAAGATTATTGTGTTAATTAACCCTACAGTTTGCCTAATGCATATGCATTCCTTATAGGCATGATTTCTATATGCATTGATTACATGAACGTTAAGTCCTATAGGCAAGATCTCTAGTGATTTGCAATATGATTAAACATTAAACCTTATAGGCAGAATTTCTAGATGACTTGCAGCATAATTAAACGTTAAACCCTATAGGCATGGTATCTATGGTGACTTTGAATCAGAACTATTGGACAATCCTATAGACAGGATTTCTAGTAAGAAAATTAAAGTCCTAAAGTCATGATATCTACTCTTTATTGATGCAAGACAGTAAAAACCCCTCCCACACCCTTTTACTATATTCCCCAAGTTTCATACAAAGATTATTACAAACTCAATAAATCAAACTGGAAATTGAAGATACATCAAAAGCTAACAGCTGTATCCAAGCAGCCTAATTCAATCTTGATGTCCAATAACATGTGTTTAACCAACTCCGGGATCCAAATTTCCAAAGCCTTCTCTTTATCAAGGGTGTTTCCAAAGTTCCAAGGAATTTCAGGAATTCCCGGCATAGCTTACACCCAAGATACCCATTTAGAATTAGAATAGTGCAGTGCGGAATAGCCAGCCCTCAGGCATCCAAGTTCAGTGGGAACTCTAAGGTCCCAAAGCATGGCTTGCAAGAGAGGGGAAAAACTTAAAACTAGGAGTAAGTGCAAAGTGATTGGGGAACCATAACAAATGGTGGTCATACCCAGCCATAGGTGCAGACTGGCACACCCCTGAGCATTTATTTGGTTAAACAAGTTAGGAGCAGACCCTTGAGGGTCAGACTTGAGTTTGAATGATGATTAGGACACCACCAGACCCAAGTCAGGCTTAACACATAAAGGGGAAAAAGGGAAGTGGGAATTCATGTAAGCACATTAATGGCAGGAACATGAGGAAGGAAAGCATAACAAACTAAGAAACAAACACATGGTGAAGAAAAGCATAACAGACTAAGCAGTAAACAGATAGTGAAGGGGGCATTATTTAACTAAGAACATACCAGTTACGAAGTAAAAAAAAAGAATAGCAGAGTAAGCAAGCAACAAGAAATCAGCAGGAGCAGACTTAAGTTTGCAGCAGAACACTTGAGAGTTCACGAGAACTCAAGAATATTTCAGAAGGTAAAAAGGAGAAAAGGAGAGTAGAAAGCAGAGTGCTCAATACTATAAACGAGAAGCAGTTTAATCGAGAGAAAATGCAGTATTCCAATGTGTGAAAGCCTGTTTGTGCAGAAAAGCTGTGTCGGAAATGTAAAAAGGTAGCCCCTTATTATAGTGCAGAAAACGAGTAGAAAGAGGTAAGAAAATAACTTTGTGAATCAGTTTCAATGATTTTCCTTCAGTCAAGGGAATTGATTTCAAACGGGTAGGATAACTAAGGTAAGGGTTTGGTTCAAAAATCTTTTCCAAAGCAGTACAATAAGGGTAGATACACTGAAATTTATTTAAGGCAGGAGTCTAGTAGTACACGGTTTGGACAAAAAAGGAAAGGCAATCAATCAGCAGACAATAAAAAAAATCAGGATTTGAGTCTTGGTACGAATGAATCCAACCAGAAAAAGGTGAAAAGAGGTTTAATTTAAAGAAAATCAGTAGCAATCAATCAAACCGTAGAAAAAGGAGTTCGGAATCAATGAGAAGTTGGAAAAAAGCCTTTTGAAAGAAAGGTTCATATATAAAGCACACAAACAACACAAACAAGAGAGAATCGTATAGAAAATCCAGAGTCATAGCAAAGAAGGTTCAGTTCATAGAACCCTAATCCAAACATAAGATCAAGCCTGCCAGAAACCCCCCCAAATATTAGGGTTTATGACTCAAATCAGATGCATAGACGAGAAGACAACAACTAGAGCAGGATCAGTAGTCTCTTTTAGAGACTTATGAGAAAACAAACAAAGAGAATAGCAGGTTCAAGGCAAATAGAGTGTGGAAACTAATTTGAAACATATGGAACATATTTAAGCACAACTTGTCACTCAAATAAGTTCAGAAGGGAAGAGGCAACATAAGCTTATGAAAACAGTAGATGAAGCATGATTAGAGTTTAAAATGAAAGTCTAGTAAAGGCAAACAAGGATTAAAAACTCAGTAAAATACAGTAAAGGAACATACGATATAGACATGTAAAAGCATGCTTATAGAAACCAATAGAAGAAAGAACAGAGCACAAAAAATAGAAGTACATTCATAACACGGCAAACATAAGGACACAAGAGAAAACTCATAAGAATATGGCATAGACAGATTCACACAAAGAAAAGAAGAAGAAGAGACAGAAGTCGTTTTGAGACTTTTCAGAAAACCCTAAATCGAAAAGAAACTAATTTTGAAATAAAAATTGGGGGAAAAGCTTAAAAGATTGAAAATAGCACAGATTCACCACAGATCTAGGAAAATAAAAGAAAAAGGAACCTCAAATAGCTTTATTATTTCTCTGAAACCCTAAAAATGAGAAGGCTTGGAAGAAAGTCTGGTCTCGAGTTGGAGATGGCCATAACTAGGCTCCTAAAGCTCGAATACGCCGGAGCAAAGCCGGAAAGGATATAGAACCACAGATCTATAGAGGATTGAATGGATTCCATCGTGGTTAGACCTTGAAATCTCGAACACCCATGGCTTAGGGGTGAAGGAAGGTAAGTACAGGCCGTCCATGGCTTGGGAAGCCATGGATTCAGGTGAGATTGAGGTCGGAGAAGGGTGAGAAGGGCTAGGGTTTCGAGACCCTTCGAGAGAGTTTGAGAGGAGGAGAGGCTTCAGAGGCGGCTACTGAAGAGATATGAGGAGTTAGGGTTGGTGTAGGTAGAATTAAAAAGGAAAGGATTAATTGTGGCCGTTGATCAAAACGATTAACGGCCTGGATTAAAAGGATTTCCGGGCGGGTTTAGTTTAATGGGTCTGGGGTTGGGTTAGATTGGAATTGGGCTGGCCCAATTGGGCATTAGGATTGGGGCTGATTGAGGCTATAATTGAAATAAAATGTGGCCAAAATTGAAATAGCAGTTTTCCCCTGTTATTTTATAAAAATAGTAAAAAATAATTTTAAAAGAAAATTGAAGATGTTGAACCAATTAATAATACATATGTATTAATTAAAAAATATGAGAACTAATTTTACAATTATAAAACACTATTAATCGTAGAATAGGCTATAATTGCATTTATATGCAATTAGCTTTTAAAAATAACGAGCAATTTTGTAAAAATATACAAAAATTACCTTAATTATATTTTGGTATAAATATGAGAATAAAATAAATTATTTGCCAATAATTATAGTCTGGAAATAATTATTGAATTTTGAACTACTAAAATAGACAACAAATTGATTCTAAGAACTTTAAAAAATAAGGAAAAATACCAAAACTCTTCGGAATGATTATATATTCATAAATATACTATTTTGAGAACATTTGGGTGTATAAAATACATAAGGAAAAATTGGGTATCAACAGTTGCCCCTCTTTACCCGGGAATGATGAAAGAGTTGTCGGGTAAAGATATGATGACCAATTTTGACCGGAAGCGGCATTTTGAAATGAATTTGACCGAGCTTTGGTTTCTGAGCTACCTATATATCCCTAGATTTATAGGAATCAGGCCGTATGAAGTTCAGGAACCATTGACGTAACATGCCGATGGTGGTTTGAAAGGACGGATGTGACGCTCGGAAACAAGAGGCATTTTGAAGTTGATCGGTTGCGAGAATCGGAACAGAGTCACTCCTGCTAAGATGGCCATTGCTAGCCGCTGTACCTGCAAGTGAGCAATACAGGTGTATATTGTGCATAAACTTAAACATGATGCAAGTTCCCATCAGACCATGAACGTTGTCTTTGGATGGTTAAGATGACGTCCTCAGACCATGATGTTCTGGGTCATGAAGCGTAAAATTGAAGGATTCGTAGGCTATGAAATGATGTTCTCGGGCTATGATAATGGTGCCTCTGGATGATGATGCCTTTGGATAGTTTGGCGATATTTCAGCCCATGAAATGCAAGATTTGGCGGTATTTTAGCCGACGCGAAAGCGTAAATGGCGATATTTCAGCCGACAGAAAAATTTAAATGCACTGCGGCGATATCCAGCCGATATGATAAGTGAAATGGCAATTATCAGCCGATAGAAAAATCTAAATGCAGTTCGGTGATATTCTAGCCGATATGATAAGTAAAATGGCGATTTTTGCAAGATGTGAATGAAAGTGGCGGTATTTCAGCCATGCAAGAAAGATAAAATGGCGGTATTTCAGCCATACACGTGGAGGTAGAGCTTAACCTCGGAAGGCAGAAAGGGTAGCCTTATGCAGATAATGCAGGATGGAGATAACGCTTAGTCTCGGAAGGCATAAAGATAGCCTTATGCAATGCAGATAATGAAGATGGAGACAACGCTTAGTCTCGGAAGGCAGGAAGGTAGCCTTATGCAGATGATACTAAATGGAGACAATGCTTAGTCTCGGAAGGTAAGAAGGTAGCCTTATGCAATGCAGATAGTGCAGATGGAGACAACACTTAGTCTCGGAATGCAGGAAGGTAGCCTTATGCAATGCAGATAATGCAGACGGAGACAACGCTTAGTCTCGGAAGGCAGAAAGGTAGCCTTATGCAATGCAGATAATGCAGATCGACACAACGCTTACTCTTGGAAGGTAGGAAGGTAGCCTTATACAATGCAAATAATGGAGATGGAGAAAACGCTTAGTCTCGGAAGGCATAAAGGTAGCCTTATGCAATGCAGGAAATGCAGATGGAGACAACGCTTAGTCTCGGAAGGCAGAAAAGTAGCCTTATGCAATGCAGATAATGTATATAGTAATAAAGATTCTTAGCTGATTGCTGGTAACTGATTGTGATCTCGCGGCTGCTGGGGAATATTGTGCGCGGGTAGCAAATGCGAATAGGTGCTACGGTTTAATGTGATTGCGTAACATGTCTAGTAACTTTGCGACTTGGGTGCCTGCATCCAAAGAAAAATCATAAGTTTTGTAACGGGGGAAAGGTTAGTTCATTTTCCCGTGGCCTCCGACATTGCGTATCATTGGGGTAGCGTTTCTAAACAACAACTGTCATAGTTATGCATGATTTAACAAATATAACATAAGTAGAAAATAGTTTTGTTTAAATGAACCAACGAATGCGACGTGGTTCAAAGCATTGCAACCTTTCTTGCTTCGGAATTTTGAGGGTCCTCCTCAAAATTCTTCCCCAGTTTACTAGGCTGGCACTTCTGATGGTTGAGCTGAATAACTGAAGAATCAACTTCTGAGTTTTGAGGGTCCTCCTCAAAATTCTGCCCCAGTTTACTGAGGTGATATCCCTGGCGATGAGTGGCTGAAGACTAGCTTCGGAATTTTGAGGATCCTCTTCAAAATTCTACTCCAGTTCCAATAATAGGGGGAAATGAGATTTTTGTTAAATTGTGACCAAACCCGTAGGGCTGCCTACGTATCCCCTCTTAAACGGGAATCAGGTCAGGCGTAGTTCAAATTACATCATAAAGAAATCATAGATGGTTACACATAGTATCGTTTCACTGCATCTGAGTTGATTGGCTTGGCCAGACTTCTCCGTCCATTTATGCAAGAATAAGGGCTCCTCCAGTTAGAACCGGGTGAACCATGTATGGACCTTGCCAGTTGGGAAATAATTTCCCCTTGGCTTCATCTTGATGCTAGAATATCTTCTTTAACACCAACTGCCTTGGTGTGAATTTCCTTGGCTTAACTCTCTTGTTGAAGGCTCTGGACATTCTATTATGATACAATTGACCGTGGCAAACTGCATTCATTCTTTTTCCATTTATAAGGGCTAACTGCTCGCAGCGACCTTTTACCCGTTCTGCGTCATCCAACTCTGCTTCTTGTATGATCCTTAAGGAGGGAATCTCTACCTCGACGGGAATGACCGCCTCTGTACCATAAACTAGCATGTAGGGAGTTGCCCCGGTTGATGTGCAGACCGTGGTGCGATATCCCATCAAAGCAAATGATAACTTCTCATGCCATTGCTTGTGACTTTCAATCATCTTCCTTAGTATCTTCTTGATGTTCTTGTTGGCTGCCTCTATTGCTCAATTCATCTGAGGCCTGTAGGCTGTAGAGTTCTTGCGCTTGATCTTGAATGCCTCACACATTGCTTTCATCAGATTGCTGTTGAGGTTTGAACCATTATTAGTGATGATTGATTCTGGAACCCCAAACCGACAAATAATACAGTCACGGACGAAATCTGTCACAACTTTCTTAGTTACTACCTTGTATGATGCTGCTTCAACCCATTTAGTAAAGTAATCAATTGCCACCAGGATAAACCGGTGCCCGTTTGAAGCGACAGGCTCAATAGGTCCGATAACATCCATTCCCCAGGCGACAAATGGCCACGGTGAGCTAGTTGCAGTAAGCTCGTTTGGAGGCACCTTTATCATGTCTGCATGTATCTAACAGCAATGGCACTTGAGAACGTACTGAATACAGTTTGTATCCATAGTCATCCAAAAATAACCTGCTCGGAGTATCTTCTTTACTAAGACAAAACCGTTCATGTGTGGCCCGCATGTCCCTGCGTGAACTTCGTCCAATAGCCTGGTTGCTTCTTTTGCTTCGACACACCTTAACAAACCTAAATCGGGAGTTCTCCTATACAGGATTCCTCCGCTGTGAAAGAAGCTGTTGGATAACCTCCGAAGTGTGCGATTTTGAGTAGCGTTGGCACGTTCTAGATATTACCCTGTGGTCAAATACCTTTTGATGTTGTGGAACCATGGCTTTCCGTTCGCTTCTTCCTCAATGTGAGCATAATAAGCTGGCTGATCATAGATCCTTACTGGGATGGGATCAATGTAATTTGTATCTGGATGCTGGATCATGGATGATAAAGTGGCTAATGCATCAGCGAACTCATTCGGATGATACCCAGCGAAACAATCAACAAAAGACTGCAACTCATGCCTGGCGCAATTGTCGATAAGAATGTGTATGTTTGGCAAGGGAAAGTCATCTTTGGGACTGGCCCGGTTGAGATCCCAGTAGTCGACACAGATTCTGAACTTCCCATCCTTCTTTGGTACTGGCACGATGTTAGCTAACCACGTTGGATATTCCACTACCCTCAGAACCTTGGCTTTGACCTGCTTAGTAACCTCTTCTTTGATTTTCAAACTCATATCGAGTTTACACTTCCTGAGCTTCTGCTTTACCAGCGGACAGGCTGGATCTGTTGGCAGTTTGTGAGCTATGATGGACGTGCTGAGGCTAGTCATATCATCATACGACCATGCAAATATGTCCTCATATTCTTTCAAAAATTTCGTATATTCTTCCTTTTCTGTTGGCGACAAGTGAACACTAATGCAAGTTTCTCTGACATTCTCTGCATCTCCCAAATTAATGACCTCAATTTCTTCCAGCTTGAACATAGGTCTATTCTCAAAATTCTCAACTTCTCTGACGACCTTTTCGGGTATCTCATCTTCTTCTGAGTGTATTTCCTTTTGTGGCGTTGTTTCGTTGCAAGTCACAGTCGTTGGTTCATCATCAAGATAAGTTATAGTAATGCTGTATAAAACAGAGTAAATGATAGAGAAAATAATAAGCCAGATATATATGATAAACTGAAATGCTTTGATTGAATCCATAATTGTTTGAAACATCGGAGCTATTTTTGAAATAAAGACAATGCGGAAAGAAAATCAACTAGTAAAGTAAGCTAAAAATGAGATGCATGTTGCTTTTGTTTAGCCTTGCTACCCCGAAGCTTTCCGGGCCCTGACGGTCCTAATTAACCAATTGTTGAGGTAGTCTCCTTTGCTTGCGGCTTGTATGGAAGGGTCTTCCTCCCCCTTCTCCTCAAAAAGAACACAATAGTCCATATCATCATCTTCTAGGAAGAAATTCTTTATGGCTGCCAATGTCTCATCTTCTTCGGACCCGTATATAGTATTTCCCGGCTGGAAGGTTTGATCCAGGCTAAGTACCGAAAACTCCAATGGATAGTAGGGGCCGCGCCATGGTGGCGACCAATTCTTGAATTCCTCCCAAGTATAGCCGTAGCCTAAGCCAAAAGTAGTGCTACGCTTTTTCAGTGTGATGGGCTTAGTGATTCCCTGAAGGTTCTTGCCGAGTCCCTTTCCAGGCTCGTACCTGCACCAATTCAGGATGCTTTCAATCTTGTTATCCCACCACTTGTCTTTGTCTACAGCGTTGACCCTTTCGATGCGGTGGTATGCCTCTCTGCCTATTCTCCTTCTGCCTCCAATTATTGGGATGGTCTGGCGATTGTATATAGGATTACTACCATCGCCATGAATGATCACTTCCTGGTGATTCCATTTGAACTTTACCGCCTGATGTAGGGTCGATGCTACGGCTCCAGCAGCATGGATCTAGGGGCATCCTAACAACAGGTTGTAGGATGCCGGGACGTCTATTACTTGGAAGTCGACGTCGAACCACGTTGGTCCCATTTGCAAGCACAGGCTAATTTCTCCAATAGTATATCTCTGGGACCCATCGAAGGCTTTGACATTGATAGCCCCGTCTTTGATCTCGTGCAGGCCTTTTCCCATAGTTTTGAGAGTTACAAGTGGGCATATGTTGAGGCTGGATCCTCCATCGATCTTGTGCGGCAATCATTTCTCATGTCCTAGTATTTCCTTTTCTCCTGGCTTCAACAGTATAATCCCATGGTACAGAATTCGAGCGGAATGGTGTTATGTCAGTCATTGCTACTGGAATAGGCACCCTTGGTGGCAATACAACAACTTCAAAGGGTGTAGGTGCCTTTGGAACCCTAAACTTAACTTTGATCTGCCTAGACTCCTTTGCAGAAGGAGGCGCTTCAAATTCAAGTGGTACAGACATATTTACTTTGTCATCCTTGGAGGGCTGATTCTGCACAACAGTAGTATACAAATAAAAATTAGTGTTAATGTTTCTAGTTAAGTTCAGATATTGAAGTTACAATACTTGTTTACATATATGATTAGTTCAGTAAAAATGTTTGAACCTGTTTTGGATTTATTAAGGATTTGGGCCTGGTCATGTAAATAGGCCCAGATCCAATTGCTATGGCCTATGTGCCTGTGAGAGACGAATGCATAAATACGAATTGGGCTTTAATTAGCCCTATGCACTTTTGTGCATTTCCCTTGTGTTGGGTACGATTTCCAGGCCCAAAACACATAATGGCCTAGATGTGAATGGAATATATAATTGAACAACATTAATAGTTATGGTAAATAGGGGAAAAACAATAATAGAAAACATAGCACACCATAGGTTTGACCTTAAAAGTTGAAATGAGATGAGCCNGTGTATTTAAAGCCACAGGCGTACTGGAACGGTGTGGTTAAAAATGCATTTTTACGACGTTGTAATTCCCAAAAATTGAAAAAGCGGAATACTAATGCACATAATTGAAATCTATAATAGAAATCAGATAAAAACAAATACAACGGTTGAGCGACCGTGATAGAACCACGGAATTCAGGAGTGCCTAACACCGTCTCCCGAATTAACAGAATTCCTTATCCGGATTTCTAGTTTGCAGATTGTAACAGAGTTAAACTTTCCTCGGTTCGGGATTAAACCGGTGACTTGGGACACCATTATATTCTCAAGTGGCGACTCTGAAAATTTTAAATAACTAATCCCGTTCTGACTATCCTTAAATTGGAAAAAACTCCTCTACGCCCTTGCGGGTATAGTAGTAGAAAAAGGAGGTGTGACACTGACAGTGGTGTCTGGTGCCACCACGACCCTCAGCAGATTTTGGGTCGTGACAAGATGGTATCAGAGCAATAGGTTCCCGTCGGTCTTAAGAGTCATGAGCAAGTCTAGTAGAGTCTCGTGGATCGGTACGGAGACGTCTGTACTTATCCTCTGGAGGCTACATGGCTGTTAGGAGTACTTCCCTTCTTGATTTTCTTATCGTGCAGTTCAATTCCTTTGAGGCTTATGCCTTTGATTCTTTCCCACTCAATCTTATGCGATACGAGCGTTTGTTAGAAATCGAGAATTTGAAGAATTGAAATGGCACTACAAATGTGGTACGGGATGATTTTTCCCGATATAGTTGATTTGACTATTATGGTCGCCTTATGGAAGGATATTCCATTGTTTCAGCTCAGTAACGGAACTTCTAAGAGCCTTGAGGCTAGGCACAGGTTTACATAATGCTTATGAGCGATTATTCCGCAGTGTTGTCGTAATGGTAGGGTGTGTGCCCACGTGTCGGGGCAGTGAATGAATTGAAGGAAATTTTTCAGTGTGTAATCAAGGGATTCAGTATTTCATTCCCGGAAGGAGAAAGTCAAACGAACCGAGGATGGTCAAAAGTGGACTGGTGGAAGTAATGAAACGTGGTAATTGCAAATGTGGTGGAGTTCTCCTCTACATTGGGGTGCTGTCGTCCTAATTGGACGTACTAAGTTTGTCGATGTTATAATCTGCTACAATTCGCCTTTATGGCAGGATATTATGAACTAGTATTGGAGTTACGACTGTCAGATATCGCATGGTGCAGTGGTTTAAGATCGAATCAGAATTTCTAATGTTGACGTATTGATAAAGATGACCTTTGGAAAGGTTTAAAGTTAGCAGCAATGGTGGATTCAAGTACCACGAAGATAAATTTTATTTAAGGCAACAATTGAGCAGTAAAGTATGAGAAAAGACATGTGGGAAGTGTCAGGTGGTGTTTAAAACTTTTGGAAGGCCAAGTATGAGGAGCAAGGTCGAGTGGTTAATTAAAGAGATGAGTTCTGCCAAAGTGGGAGAGTGGCGAGGGTTGAATATAGGCTTGGTAGTGGGATGACTACGCGCCTTAAAGCGAGTTTGGATCGAATTGGGGATTTTGATGATTGGTGATTGAAGCCTGCGGGTATGATGTGAAGTATGGGCTATTATGCGGCAGAAGATTGATATGGCGAAAAGGAGCTGCTTGAAATGGAGGAGGGTGCAACATAACCCTTAATTGGAAGGATGTTGTCGCGCATTTAATTAATGTCCGCGAGGGGCGAATGGACTTGTGCAGTTGGAAGGTGAGCTCAGACTCAGGATGGGCTACTGGTGTCATAGTGAATGTACCCCCGTACAGCAGTGTGGGAAGATGTCGGGAGGTGATTCCCCTAGGTGGGTTATTCCCCGTGAGCAGATTAGCGGTCGCGTGGTTGGCGAAGCTTCTGCAAAGAATTATATTGGTTGTTCAACAAAGAGATCGGTCATGTGAATGTGGTTAATGATTCAGAATACGAAAGATGGGTATTTACATGAAGATTTCGAGAAATTTTGATAACTTATGGCACGAGGTTATGTCAACAAGAGGTAAAAAGGGCGGGCAAACTCAAGAATGGTGAAATTATGGCTTCAAGCTAAGTGGGAGAGTCCCACCGCTTATGATTGGACTGTATGATTAACTACTTGCGTGATTTCTGGTTATTAGCATATTGATGGATTAACTCAGCTACGAGAAAAGACCATAAGTGGTAATTCGAGCAAATGAATTGTTGGAGGCATGCGACGGTTGCCTTATTGGCTCATGTTCCGACTTGGAAAAAGGTTCAGGATTTATGCCTTGTATGGATACAAGTTTCAGAGAAAGCGATTTTCGCCAGGTGCTTCGCTGAGAGAGTATTCGTGTGTTATAAGATCTATGGAGTGAGTTATATTCCGGACCAAGTCAGAGCGGGTGGCTCTCAATAACGGTCCTAGTGAATTCAAAAGTTAAAGTGTGGTGCCCAATGATTTCGAGCCTACAAGTACAGTTAAGAATCAAGCTTTGTAGCAGCTTATGAGAAGGTGCCCAGAATGTTCCGGGATGTTTGGCTTGTGGTGTAGCATTTGGGTGTTATGAAAACGTTTGTGGGAATTGAGACAGCTTGGTCTCGTGATTCAAGGACACTCGGGGTGAGTGTAGATGGTGTATGTTATGTGTTGAATGGAGTTAGTCTTGTTTTTTTTGGAAAGCAAGGAAGAATTGGAAGAAGGTAAATTGATTAGCCATAGTTGAATTGGCATATTGAGGCCAGTGACTAGTTCGGTCCGCGAGATCAATTTATGTGTATGATTTGTGGAGGTACGTGTGAGGCCGTCGACCGCCGTGATTGATGATTTATCAGGGGCATTCTTCTGTTATGGCTTGTTAAGTGGAAGCGGATTCCGGAAGGGCTATGGTGGCTTGGACCACTACTTGCAGATTTGCATATTCTACGGTTATGGGAATTTACCTGCATGTTGCTATGATTCTCCTGAAGTGACTTAAGTGAAAGGTTCGTATATGATGAAATGTGAAAATATTAATGAATTCGGAGTTTTGATGAAAATCTTGTCCTATCATATATTGGCACGTTGGGTGCGGTGAGAGGTATGAAAATGTGAAGGGAGGATCAAGGTTGCAGTTCAGTATTGACAAGGATGTCACGGGCTCGGATGAGCAAGGAAGGGGTTGAATGATTAGAGTAAATTGGTATTGTCCTCAGCGTCACCTGAGAACGATGTGTGTCACACCTCCTTTTTCCGCTACCACACCGCGAAGGGTGTAATAAAGGAGTTTTTCCACTTAAAGGACAATCAGAACGGGATTTAGTTTGTTAATTATTCAGAGTCGCCACTTGGGAGATTAATGGTGTCCCAAGTCACAGGTTGAATCCTGAACCGAGGAAAAATATGACTCTGTTACAATCTGCGAACCAGAAATCCGAGTAAGGAATTCTGTTCACCCGGGAGAAGGTGTTAGGCATTCCCGGGTTCCGTGGTTCTAGCACGATCGCTTAGCTGTTGCATTTGATTTTATCTGATTTTAATACATGCTAGCTTATGTGTCTTTTATTCGTGAACCGCTTTTTATCATTGTTTATTTTAAAAGAATTGCGACGTCGTGAAAATAAGTTTCGGACCACGTCGCAATCAATGCACCCGTAGTTGTCAACACATTTCGACTTCGTCGATATTTGAATTTGGGTCGCATCAATGCGCACCCGAGTTTAAGGAAGTAATTTAATTAGGTCGCGCCTAAAGATTCTGACGTTATATTATTTTGGGGAAGGCCGTGAAATTCACTAAACGACCCTCCCATATTCTTAGTATTTTAATAACCATTTATTGAGGGCCCCGCAATTTGTAGTATTATTCGGCGAGGCTCGTCTCATTTTATTACAAAAGGGTTTTATTATTCGAAGTTGTTAAAATCGAGTTACCTGAAATGTACTCCCGAATTTGGGAATTAGACATCATAACTATGTCACGAGAACCGTATCCATAATCACGATGGCATATTAATCATGAGCGCACATAAAACATACTATAGACTAATAATGGCCAAATGATAAAGAAATAACTATTGTAATTCCAATTTTTACCTCATTTTCCTATCACTTAACATACCAGAATTTAACTAATCTTATACGTTACTACTATTGTAACTTTTCATACAAAATTCTAATTCTGATGCTAGTACATCAATGAGTACACACATCATAAGCTGAAAATCGTGAATAACCATTAAGCCATAACAAAGTGAAATGACCCTTCTATATCCAGAACAAAGCACATTATAGGATATCTTATCACATTCATTCAACATGGAACATAATACTGTCATTACAAAAAATAATTAAAGAGATCTTAGAAAAAACTGTATGTACAGAAAACTTACGCTTTAACAGTTCGTGAAGACCTCGCCGGAAGCACCAGGCGGACCTTCAAACAGAACCTCAAGCGAGAACTCAAACACTGACACTTCCGGCGGGATCTCGAAATCAAAGCAAAAGGGCTGAAGGTGCCGGACTCCAACTGACCAAAGGAATAGAAGAAGAAGTTATTTGGAGAATAGTTTGGACTGTGTAGGGGTGCCGGAAACAGTGATTACAGGGTGAGAAACAAAACGCAATTTAGCCGGCGTTGATGGAGGTTGCCAGAAATTCCTTTTTCCTATTAGATCCAGTCCCAGACAGATTTTACCTTAGTTTTTACGCACAAACCCAAACAACGACGCTACTCTACAGATTCA
Source organism: Nicotiana glauca (assembly GCA_026770625.1). Classification (NCBI taxonomy): domain Eukaryota; kingdom Viridiplantae; phylum Streptophyta; class Magnoliopsida; order Solanales; family Solanaceae; genus Nicotiana; species Nicotiana glauca. Next base: position 23,811 of record MU710026.1, read on the forward strand.
CTACTTCTAGTGACATCGCTACTCGTCGGTCATCAACTCCGGAGAAGCATCAGTTCGCGCGACGAGGCTAAAAGGGAAGCGGCTACTATTGTCTCTCACTGTTAAGAGGAAATTCAGAGAATGATTTTCTTTTTTTTTGAGTTTGAGGCTAATGTTCCCGAGGTTAAAGATGGTTGAAGCATCCGAGAAGAAGCTGGGGACCTTCTCCGTCGAAAACATTTTTTTTTTCTTCTCCTTCTTTATTTGTGCAGCAAATGGCTTTATAGAGTGTGTGGGGTGGGGTGTTATGTAGGGGAGTTTTATTTGGGGAGAAGGTTTTATGTGAGGTAATATTTTGGGAGGAAGGTTTTAGGTGGGGGAATATTTTGGGGGGCAAGGTCTTAGGTGGGGAGAAATGATTTGTTGGGGGGGGGGG